>JAQFVV010013284.1:0-171146 GCA_028023455.1 Epiperipatus broadwayi
ACAACGCTTGATTTAAAGGTTAATTTTGTATCTGTGGAATTAGAACTAAAAATAGAAACTCATTTATGTATTTTTCAGATGTTTTAATTAACACGTGCTGTCTGAAGAAATTATCTAAGAAGTTAAAATTATTATTGTAAAATAAAATACAATGAAAGAAAATATATTGTTTAAAAAAATATTATAACCCTATTTTATAACTATTTTTAGATTATGTTAAACAAATAAATCAGAAGTTTTCTAGACTTTAGTTAATATTTTAATTAATTTCAAGGTATTTAAAATGATATTTAGCATTATAAACAAAAGAATGTAAATTAAAATTAATAAATGTAAGCATACTCATACTCCTTTACATTCAATTTATCTCAATTTAAAATCAACTATTTAATAATAATAAACCAATCCCCCATCTTTTAAATTAACCAATCTAGTTTTATATTTATGCATTTAATCTTAATGATATTAACTTGAATGAAAATATTCTTGCTAATAGGTAATTTAGATAGAAGTGCTCTATTATAAGTAAGTAAATTTAACATTAATATTTGATATTAAAAATTGAGACCTAATTTCTGTTACTGTTTAATTTAAACGATAGTTATAGAGAGACAGTACTACTGCCAGTAGATGGCACTGCACCAACAACAACCATATGGTCCCTCCACAACTACCATTTAAACACTAAAATGTGAAATACAGAGAATTATAAGAAGCAATCCAATTTTTAGTATTAATTTTTTATTAAATAGAAAATTATATTTCAAGGTTAAACATTTGAAAACTACCTCAACTATAAATAAGTCTAGATTAATACAATAAAATGTTAATATGAGTAGGACATATAAAAATATTTGAAATAATTTATAATGTAAATTGGCTTCTTAATTATAAAGCTTTGATAAAGTTAATTTGTAAATACAATTAAGTTAATGAAAAATTTTTCTTATTTTTTATATACTTAGACAGATTAAATAACCTGAGAGTCTATCTTCACTGGAAAACCCAAAGGTTACAATATATATATAATTAAATGGGACTTGAAGCATATACATTATAATTGCATTTCGATATTATATATATATACGTAATACAAATAGAATTTTGAAATAACCTTAATGTAACTTTTAGATTTCTATAAATATAAAACTAATGAGTTTCAAAAGAATATATATGAAATCTGTAAATCTAATTAATATTAATGTATTATGGATTATATCTTGAATCTGGTTCCTAAATAAGAAATGTATATGCAAGATGATTCGTTATCTACAAATCAAGGTAAGCTTCTCCAAGCAAAAAATATTTCCTAAAAGTTTTTAGCAAAATTTCATGAAAGAAAACAAATGTGCTAGGGGGCAGAAATTTTAAATTCATCATAATTTGTGTTGTAATTTGTCAAGTAGTATATATTATTCTTTATCTTTACTCTTCCACTTTATTTAAAGTGCTGGGTTACCATGAGAGACATGTGAATGATGTGACCACACTAGGCCTCGCTGTATCAAGGTCATATACCTACACACTCTATGCTTTTTGTAAAAAAATAAAAAAGTAAGTTTTTATTTATTACTTGTTCAGTGTAATTATGTCTCCTTTTTTCTGCTAAAATTCTGTAATTTGAAGGCCCTAACAAATCATTGTTGAAGTAATACAATTGTAGAAGCCCTGATGCACAATCATGTAGCTTTTTTTAGCTAAGTGCATGCTTAAATATTTCACAATGTTCTGGTTATGTTAATCGGCATATGTCAAGAATAATTCTGTTCATTATCATTTTTATCTATTGAATAAGAATTTGGAAATATATATATAAATTAGACAATGTTATTGACAGATTCACAAAACCATTCAAAGAAATAAAATATAATTTTTTGCATTATATGTATTTAGTTTTCTCAAATAATCATTCGATAAAATTGCACACAACCATATTTATAATTTATAAATAATCAAATATTTTTAATAAAAACTTTAGTTTAATAAATGACTAATGTAGTTAGGTTTATCAAAAATGTATGAAGAGGTTATGAGTGGAGCAAGTTTGGTGGTTGTAAATAAAGATGTGACAATTCGCCATAGATGAATACCCTTCATGTAATAATGATATATTGGAGAGCTGGTGATCTGGGCCAACTGATGAGTGCTAGTTCAGCATGAAATGCATCTGGGGGTCATTTGTCTTTTGTTATATCTTTATTTATAAGAAGAATAAAAGAAAGAGCAAGTATGGAGGTTATTAAAATAAGTATTAATTTGCAATTTTATGTTGAATGAACAAAATAAAATAAACACAATGAAAAAAAAAAATTATATTTTCTTGAATGTCTTTTTAGTAGATTCTTATTTAAATTAATATTTAAATACACATATATTATATATACTTTAAAGTAGATGTACTTAGAGGGATTTGAACGCAGACTTTCAATCTCTCTTTAGTCATTCACTCCATGTTATAAAGGCATCACACATGACCACATACATGTGAAAAAAGATCTCCAATATATGTATTTGTGCTGGACCAACAATGATCAATTGGTCCAGATCATCATCTCCCACACACATATATAATCAGTGCTCAGTTCATATTAAGACAGCAAATCTTCAAACTTTAATGGAAAAAGTTTTTCTTAATATTCCCCACTTTCCAATTCCTTCAGCCATCCATATCAATGAAAATATGATGATGGCATGTTTAAAGCTCTTGTTTGGCAATTTTGTTGTCATACCCATGTTTTTAATAATTTTGTCACATCCATGTTGACCACAATTCATTCTGATTCATCATAAGCAGGATGTTAAACCCATTTAAATACACAGAAAAAGGATGGGTAGAATTAGGTTGAATATGTAATATTTAAATACAAGGGTATTTATATATACTTTAAAAGTAGATGTAATAAGAAGGGATTTGAACTCAGATATTGAAGCTCCCTTTAATTATTCACTCTGTCTTATAACAACTCCTAAAAAATTCCAGTTGTTTTGAAGGCAACATAAAGCTGTTTAAAACTTAACAAAATTGAAAATTCTTGTCCAAATCTAAATGAGTAGATAAAATGAATATTCCTTTATTAAAGGTCATCATTTAAATTCTTATATTGTTATTTAAAAGGTGATCAAAATAATCCTTCCATCTCTTCAAAAATATTACTATCATCATATATTTTAGACTATTATTACATTTAATAATACTATGATACTATTTCTAAGATCTAAAATTTTATTATGAGTACATCAAAAAAAGATTTAAAGTGACCACAATGATAAATATCCTTATCTCATTTCCAATTTTAATCCACCAATCTTTTTATAGTTTTACTATCTATCTTTGAATTTTGGACTTTAAATCTCAAATGGCCCAAATTTTAAAAATTAAATTCCTTATAATAAGATCATTAAATGAGACTACTTGTCATGATTATTTTTTACTAAATCCAAAAAATTGACATTACTTCTATTCATGCACAATTGTGTGCATCAGTAACATAGTAATCAATCCATGTGTTGTACAAAAATTTAATAATAACACTCCATTTAAATTTATAGTATTATTATTCCCAAATATTGGCCATATTTTGATATTAGTAGCAATTTGTGCATTAAAGATCTTCAAAAAAAATCTGATATTTCAATGCACAGAACAAATGTTTTTTATCTAAATTATCTTAATATGTTTGTTTTAAAGACAAAGGCACTATTAAAATGAGCACCGATACCAAATGCAAAACAAGTTTTTGAAGTGTATTAGTTTTTTATTAGTACAATGAGGAATTTCAAGGATAGAAGATACCAAATTAGATTTTGCATAAAATTCCAACATCATCCCCACTCCAGAAAAAATTTTGTAGCCATGTACCATTTTTTAAAACTTCTATTGGACAAGAGTTTAACTAAGAGCAGTTATATTAATCTTAAATCTTGACACCTAAATGATTACCTATTTTTAATCTTGAAGAGTTTGTATCATTTAAAGCTTAAATATTCCATGTACCTATATTTAGAAAAAAAAGACCAGTACTTCTTATAATAATATTATTATTTATGTCATTTTAATGAGTAATGTGCCATCAATGACACAATATGCTATTAAACCACTAAACATCGCATGATAACCATTCTTTATGCTTACACAAGCTGTCTATATAGAGGCTAAACCATCCATACAGTAGTGCTATTCAGAGCAAGCCCAAGTAATCAATGGATGCAAGGCGGTCTGTGCATAAAATCCTATCCAGTGCCTACTCATCCAATATCCCCAGATTAGTTTCTAGCTTGGCTTTCATCCACAAAGAGCTTTGGTTTTGAGAGCACTGTACCTAGATCATAGGATCTAATGCATCCCTCCAGCATCCATCTTTTATCTTATTAGCTAATTGTAAAGCTTTGACTCCAGAATGTAAACACAATAATGTTTCAATTCAAGCTCATTAGCTTGTATAGTTGCATAGATTTGAACTCAGTTCAGCATCCATACTTTTTGGTGTCTTTGGTTGTATAATAACCATAGTCACCATAATTATATTGAGCAGGGATAATATTAAACCATTAACCATCACATTATCACCATTTTTAATACTTACACTAGCTGTTTACACAGAGGATAAACTCTTCTTACAGTAGTGCCACTCAGTGCAAGCTGGAATAATCAATGAATTCAAGAAGGTTTGTGCATAAAATTATGCAAAGCTTTATACTTAACTAATAAGGTAAAAGATGGATGCTGGAGGGTTGCATTAGATTCTAAGATATAGGTGCAGTGCTTTCAGATCCAAGGCTTCTCACTGATGAAAGCCACAAACTAGTCTGGTGATATTGGATGAATAGGCACTAGATAGAGATTTTATGAACAAACCTTTCTGTATCCATTGATTACACTGACTTACAGTGAGTGGTGCTACTGTATGGAGAGTTTATCCTCGGTATAATATGCTATTAACAAGACCATTTTAAGTATATTTTGTAGGTCTCTTCTGATACCATGGTAAACAGAGAAGTCTGTAAAAAGAATTATCTAATCATACAATACCTTTCAGCTGAAAAAACTGTCTCATATCCAGTTTTCAAATGCCTTATTAGTGATCATATTGCCTTAGCAAAGATCATAGTTAAACTTTTGCAGATTTCTCATTATTGTTTTCTTAAATCTTGAGAGCTTGAGCTAATTTTTTTTTAAATTGATAACATAAATATTATAAATATAGTTAAAGATGCAATATGGCTGCACAATTTCTATGTCATAGTAAATATAAAGGAATAATGGCTTAAGAGTTTCATGATAACCAATTCTTACTATAATGTTAATGACTGAAGAATAAAAAAGAGACAGTAGACATTTTGTATTAAAAATAATAACTAATCATGATAAACTAGTATCCTATCCTACAAGACCATCAGGATATACATTTGGTCAGGTCCTGTTTATTTATTATTCATTGTTAATTCTCATATCTGAGGGGAATTCTACTATCTGCCACCCTTGAAACCTATCAGCAGCCTGAGCATAGCATGTGATATATATATAGTTCATACTATAAATGATATACAATTCAACTATTTTAAATGCAAAAAATGATACATTAGTATGATATATATTTATAGATTTTAAACTAAATGTATCTAACACATAGATTGCTATTGATATAACAAAAGAAATGTCATTATTTATAAATTTATTTAAAAAATGATTCTTTAGGAATCTAGCTTGTGAATTATTTTAATAATATATTTATCTTGTTTGTTTCATGAATTGGATTGCATTCTTAGTATTACATATTTTATAAAAAACAATAAAATTATTTATGGGCTTATTAAAAATTATCTGACAAAATATTTGGGTTTAAATAAAAAAAAAAGAAAAATTTTTTTTAAAAATGATTCTTTAGAAATCTAACTTCTGAATTATCCTTGCAATGTAATCTGGCATGTTTGTTTCTGAATTGGATAACATCTAGCCTATATATATATATATATATATGTATTGTATAGGTATATATATTTTATATATATCATAAATGAAACAAAAATAGAATAAATTATACATATGCTTAAAATCCCAGATATAAATTTGTTAATAAGGGACTAAATTTTTTTATATCTGGCCATCCCTATAAACAGAACAAATGTTAAAAATCTTACAGAAACAGAACATCTGCTGTAAAACGTACACTATTCTAAAAAAGTATTGATAATTATTTATTTAACAATAAACTTATTCTGACCTGATTAAACATATGTTAAAGAAAAAACAAGAAAAAAGAATAAAGTTACATTTTATGAAATAGACAATGTGGACTTATTTAACACAGAAAAAATAGGACTCATTTTTGAAAGTAATTTTATAGTTTTTGTTACAATCTAAAAATATAACTTATAGAGCAGGGGTGGGCAATTTTTTTGGCTCAGGTTGGCAGAGAGCTGCATCAGGGGCTACTTTGTGAAAGTGAAAGTTAGTGGAAAGCCACACCTTTTTTATGACACAATAAACACACTGCTTTATTCCCTGTAATACAAAAGAAATATTTGTTTGTCCATTCTTCATTAAATACATGACATCCATCACCAATTTTACATTTTTCCAGAGGGTTCATGGTTTCACTAAAGTTGGAAATGTATATATTTGCTAATGCAAAGACAAAATTGATATTAACCAGACCAACTGGAAAAGCACTGCACATCATATCTACACTGCGCATGTGTATTGACATGGCCATCCTAGTGGAAAATACGAGACAAATCTTCGGTCACGCATGGGAAGAAAATCTCAGTTCAATGTGGCTTTTTCTGATTGTCTTGGCGGGTCACATAAAAACTTATAGCAGGCCACATGTGGCCCTCGGTCCACTATTTTCCCACCCCTGTTTTAGAGTTTTTCTTTTTAAATTTCTTTAAATTATATATTATTCTACAATCTTTACGAAGGTTAAGAGAAGTAACAATTTTGAAAGTTGGGAAAAGCTTACTATATTTTAAACTTTCAGATGTTTTTTTTTTTTGTCTTTTGAAAAAAATAATTTGAAAGCATTGATAATAGACTCTTTGTTATTATATTCTTTCAATTTTTCTTTTCTTTGACAATAAATAATCTGCTTTAAGAAATAGAACTTAAAAATATATATGTAACCTAAGAAGTTTTGCAAAAAATCATAAGTGATGAATTTATGTAACATATTAAAACACAGTAATTTTAAATCCTACATATATGTGTTTGGTATCATTCTTTCTAATTTTACCCAATTTAATATAATTATGTTGGAATTTCAAAAACACCTTATATATTGTAATGGTACAGAAAATATGGGGTGTAACCTGGGGAGATGGGACTTATCATCATCATCCCCAAGTCAACAAAATATGACTCAAAATTTAAAATATTAATTATAAATTTAATATATTAGTAATATAATGAAATGAGCATGAGATCACTCCATGAGATCACTGAGAAATCGGCTAACTATATTAAGATAATTAACTTAACTATAAGTTCACCAGCATTACCCAAAAATAATAGGTAATGATCAACAATAAAATAAATCAACAATAAAATCAACAGTCAATCTAGTGACTGGATTTGAAATATATTTATTATAGATCAGGCTAATTATTTAGCTCTTGCCAACTTTGACAAATTATTTAAACATTAATTTGGATGCACAAACTTAAGTGCTATTCCTTCAGAATATATAACAATAAAAACAATAATACTGTAATATTAAAACATGCTAATCATCTTCAATGTTCTTGCCTCTTAGAACCGGTCTATAGACTTAATTTCTAAATAAATACTAAACTAATAAGGTGGTATTTTCTCCCACTTCATCTGTAAATGTATATATATTTAATTTTGAGTTATGTCATTATGTCAAAAGTAGAAATTTATTAAAAGTATATATAATGTAGTATATATAATGTATTATCTTTAATCTTTTAAAGTTTTAAATATGTTTTTTTTATCTCAAAGAAATCAACATTTCTTCCATGGATTTTTTTATTTATTTACAAATTAATTAAATCTTTTTTTTTTTAGATAAGTCTTTATTTTTAGAAAGATGTGGGATGGGGGAAGAAAAATGTATAGATTTTAACAATTAAATCTATTGTTGAAACTTCAGATATTAAAAGTATTTTGTAATCTATTATATCAATTAAAACAGAACTTTTACCACTAATTAAACAATGAACAAAAATTAGAACTGTAAAAATATATTTAAAAATAAAATGATAGATGTGAATCTGGTTTATGAAAGAAAAAAATTATGGAGCTTCTTTTTGTTTAACTATATAATATTAAACAGTGATGGAGCTTCTTTTTGTTTAACTATATAATATTAAACAGTGACAAGAAAATGTTCTTAAGTTAAGGGACAGCAGAACTATTCCCTCAGGGAATGACATCTTATAACCACATCCAGAACTACCTGAGCAAGGAAGGAAAGATTTATCAAGCTAGCCGACATCAAAAAAGAAAATCAATGGAACCAATAGAGGATTCATTCTGGCAGTCTGAAGAAGGATAATTATGAATTTTTATTAAAGAACTTTTCTTTGAATTGGCATAATAGAGTAGTAGACTTCATTAACTTAAGTGTATAAAAAGTTTCAACAGTAGAGATGCATTTTAAGAGGGATTATTAATTTTATATCATTTTGTAATAATTAAAAAGAAAGTAGACTTTTACATTATTAACTTTTTATTAATAAAAATTGTTTTTTTTTTCTGTATAATTTTCCTTCAATTATTATATTCAAAATATGTGTACAAGAATGAATGATATACTTGATCTAGAAAGTTAAAATAGGGAGGGCAGTAAAAGATAAGGGTTTCAGCAATAAGTAAACACAAGAATCTTATATTAGATTTGGTGTTTGAAATAGGGATGCTCAATGGTTGCAAGCAAACAGTGTACACTTATGCTGTCTCTTAGGGGTTTGAATTATTTAACATCGAAGGAGAGGGTTTGAGTATTGTGCCATACTGCACACTCTTAAAATAAGCTGCCCTTGAACAGGGTTTCCATAATCAATTTGGGCCACTATCATCTGCAAGATTTGTGATGGTACATGCTCTCTCAGGAAAAGCATATATGTTAAATTTTTAGACTGTATTAAAAAGATATAGATTGAGATTAAATTTATACTTGTAATTTGTTTTAATAATAGATAGGGTCAATTTAGGATGCTATAGAAGGGAGAATTGGAAATCAATTTATAAAGGAAAAGAATGTAATAAATGTCTAAACTTTTCTTAGCTGTCTATTTTTTTAATCTAGCTTATTAGTTTAATAATTAAGTATCCATTTGGTATAATTAAACTCAACATAAGATTATGTTTTAAAATCTATTAGGTGATTACTGTACATAAACAAATTTCTACTACAATTGTTGAAATTTCTCAATCTAGTGCTAGGCTGTATAGTTGTGCCCTTGATCAGTCATTGTAATTTTAGTAATCTTTGGAAAATTGCAGTCTCATTTTGTAGTGTCACACTAAATAAAATTCAGTTAAGGACTTTAAAGGATATTCCCTTTGCACCAATCCAGGTTCATCATCATCAACTGGAATCCCATAAACACTTATATAATCCCATTTTATATAACAAATTGATATGCATGAATCTAGCTAGGAGAACCCAAGCTCTATAAAATGTTACTGTGAGCAAGAGATGATGCAACATATAACATTCTAGAAACTATTTAGGATTGAATAAGTCACTGGAATAATTTTAACAATTAAATTTTAGTTTATTAATAACAATAAAAAAGAAAAATGAAATTAAGATCTACAGAACATGGCTATATATATTTAAATTAAGTCTTCTGATTTTGATTAATATACAAAAATATGCTATCACATTCTGATTTACATATATGTTCCAATAGGTTTACATAAAACACATATATATCAGTGCACATATATGTGGTATAATATAAAATGAACATTTGTATTGTCATGTAACAAAAAAAAGATTAATTTTAATATATATGTGTCTACCTGATGCACATATCAGCATATAGATGTGTGGTATAACAATTTATTAATATAATTGTCATAAACCTATAAATGAAATTCATTTTGATATGTAATTAATGACCAATTTAACATATATGTGTGTGCATATGGAAATGTGTATGAACACTGATGCTTATATCATATTTTAATTTGTCAAAATAATAAAATTATTAAAAATATATTTTCACATTTAATTTCTTGTTGAAAGTATATAAAAATTCATTTGTTATTTTAATAGTAAACCTTTTTCTTTGTTCTGCTTTGTTGTTTTTTTTTTAAAAAAATATCAATAATTGACTTGTTACTGTTAATTAATTATAAATGTTTTTAAAAAAACACTCCAGAAAATTTCTTTGTTTTCAAATCTAGAAATACTTTTGGAGTTTATGAATCAATCTTTTACTTTTAGATTTTTAATTCAAGCAAATTATTTACTTGTACTTTAAATTATAGATTTTAAATGTCATTTTTTCAATGATTTAAAATAATAACATTCTCTCTATATATATATATGTGTGTGTGTATTTATGCTTCTCTGCATATAGATAAATCAGCATATCTATAAACTAATTATTCAGAAAGGTGATGGATTCACTGGGTAAATCAATCCATTCTAATCAATAGACTGGCTTCTTATCATTTTCAGGAAAGGTATAATTCAGGTAATTCTTGACATTTAATTATCTCCATTTAGTCTAGAATTGGATAGACTTCAGGCAGGTTAGCTGTTTTTTCCACATTAGGGCTATCAAACCCTGATGTTTACTCTTTTCTTTCATATAAATTCATACTCCACCATAGTGAAGTATGGAGCAGCTTCTGGCCTTGTCATCTTTGCCTTCAGTTATATTTTTATGGTAGTTTCTGTTATAATCTGTTGAACTCTTTGAACTCTTACAAGCTACCCAGAACCACTTAAGAACTAACCTCTAATCTTTTTTCAATTCTTTTATAACTATGATATGGGGGAAGGAATACATTAGTTAAAAATATTTTTCCTATCTTGATTGAAAAAAGTTAATGACTCTTTTCAATTCACTTTAATCCTTTGAAAAACCACTTAGTGGAACTTTATAAATATATGTTATACAAACTTTACTTTAAAAAAAGATTTCTAAAATAGATAGTGGAATTTTATGATTACCAGGAAATCTATTGTAATATGAAAACATGCTTGTCTTAATTTCAAAATCAGAATTTGTAAAATATTATTGAATGTTTAATTTATAATAAAAAATAATTAAATTCAAAATTATTTAACTTTTATTATTATTCCAGTGTACTTCTAGAAAATATATACAAAAAAATTTGACTGTTTATCTCTACTTATCCTTTCAACATTACATATATATGCACACATACTACTATATTATTATATGCCATGAAACCCATAACAGTTTCAATATCAATATTATAGTTTTTGGGTTAAACCATGTGCTAGTTTTGATTAATTTCCAATATTTGGAAGAAATAGCATCTGCCATTGTCAAGATTAACTTTTCAAAGAAAAATAGTTAGATCACAAATTGTTACAAGATTGAGTATGAGGTAAAGAATGATATTGAGAGTGAAGTAGATGAGCATTCAGAATATGTGAATTAATAAAATGTTTATATTCTTCAGTTTCTTCATACTATGAACTGAAGAAAATAAAGATTTTGTTAATTCACTTATTCTGAATGCCCAAATACTTCACAGTCAATTTTATTCTTTAATTCACACTCAATCTTGTTACTATTTGAAATCTAACTGTTTTTCTTTGAAAAGTTAACCTAGACAATGGTGGATGCTATTTCATCAAAATGTTGGGAATTAATCAAAACTAACACATGGTTTAATTTAAAAACTATTTGATTTACATCATATAACAATGAAAACATTAAATATAATATATATATATTGTATGAAAAGAAGTGTTAAAAATAAATATTTTCCATAAGCTCTGATGAAGGGTTGTTGGTGAATGGAGCTACCACCAGAGGGTTGGGCATTGAAGATGACAGATAGCATACCCCCCCCCCCCAAGTACAATATATTAAAAACTTAATACTGCAAAATATGATTAAATATATTGAGAGTAAAGTCATCTCTAAATATTGCATCTAAATACTGCCATGAGACTAGGCAATTTTAGGTATCCAAATATAGCATCTAAATATTGCTGTGAGATTATGCACAATTTTAGATACAGAGTTTGGAGATGTCGGTTCTGAATATGCTTAAACTAAATATGCAAATATGTTTGTATTTGGAAAGATTAAATAAAGCTTAAAATTTTCTATATATTCAACATTCACTCATAGATGATGGAAATAGTCCAACATATCACATCTAATAATATACCATCATCACAAACCTTCAGGACAGTTCTTTACACATTTCGGGAAAATTATTGCCAATATTTTCATGAACTTTAAAAAATAATTTTTTAATACAATGAAATATATTTTTACACAAATTGTATATACGTAAGTGTAATTACAAATATAGTTTAACTATTCTAATTCTAGAAAGTCTAAATAAAAGTAAAATAAAATAAACATAAACGAAAACCAGAAAAAATGGAATCAGTTATTACACCTATAATTAAGAAATGGATGTGATAGCTTAAATATACAATCTCAATTGCAATATCTAGTGCTGACTCATGATGAAGGACAAAATAGGTTTGTAGTAACTGAGTTCAATAATAACAAAAATAGCTGAAGACAGGAAGGTAAAAGAAAATAGTGAATGAAAAAAAAGAATAATTTATTTGTAAATGTTAATAGTAAGTATCTGTGAATTAAATTTAAAAAATAAATTTGCTTTCATTTTTTATTTAATTATATACATAAATTCATATACATTATATATAATCATAATAAAATATTATGATTACAATATTGCTATAATTAATGGACATTTTATTCATATTACATTATATATATGTGCAAAAATAGATAGTTAAAAAAAAAAAACAAATAAATAAGATAGAAATGACATTTATAAATGAAAAACTAAATCTTCACACTTATTTATTAAAAATTCTAGGTCAGCGGTCAGCAAACTTTTTAACTCAAAGATTCGTTTTGTTTAAATTCCCCCCACCCTTCCTTAACCATTAACGATCCCAAAAGAAAGAAGTGAAAAATATGTTTATGAAACATACGAATTTCTGAATGGCTATGTATATATTAAGACCCTAATTCTAGTAATAGAACATAATAGAATCTCTATACATCACTAAACACACATGATCACCATTTTCTTATGCTTACACAAGCTGTTTACAGACAGGCTAAACTCTCCATATAGTAGCGCCACCTGTGCAAGCAAAGTAATCTGTATGGAGATTTTAGCCTCTATGTGATCTCTATACATCTTGATAAAAATTAAAAAAAATTTAAAAATAAAATAATAAAAAATTACTTTGACAGTTTAATTTATTCACACATATCATAAGACTGAATTTGTTGTAATGAGTATTTTTTTCTCTCCTAGCGTCATCAAAATATTTACTTACAAATTACAAGAGAAAACAAAAATTGTGTTTATGTATATTATAGTAAAAAGAACCATGAGATTGGAGGAAAGAGTCATATTTTGTCTGTTTTAGGCAAATATAAATAAAAAATAAACAAAAACATTAACCGTACTGGACAAAATATCAGGAAATACATAAAAAAGCTTCGAATGCAACGATGAATATTACAAAAATGCTTACTGATTTCAAAAATCAATTTTCAAATCACCTCTTCTTTTTTTTATTTTAAAAAAACTCTTTAGATAAACTCTAATTATAATACAACAAACTTTCAAGTAATACTTTTTATTACTATTATAATATTACTGTACTGAGAGATCGCTACGGTAATGTTTAACAGCTCTGTTAATTATTTTAATCCAAGAAAAATTACAATAGCACTTATGCAATCATCAAATGATTGTTTTTTTTTTGTTTTTTTTTTATAAAAATAGTTATTTATTAGAAACTATTGAAAGTAACTAGTTGTACATGTATGTAAATTCTTGATGCTAGTGTACCAGTTTCATTGTTGAGTCATATAACACTTGAGCTTCGACAGATATTGATGCATGTTCACTAATCTGGTAGGGTGATCTTGTTCCAGGTTTCTTGGTATAGCCATCCCGGTGCCAACAGTTGGTCTCTGGCAGTAAATCTCCTAAGCAACTTCGTGTAGGTGTTGTAGACATTGGTAGGTACATGTCTGATGATGTAATTGCATCTGGTGATCCACACAGCAAAGTTCAGAAAAATGGACAATCTTATGGTGGCAAAAATTCCTGTCTTGATTGTGTTTTGAATGAAGAGTACTTCACTGATGTTTAGCGAAACACTTTCATTGATGAAAGTCCGCAGTGGATAAAGATAAGGGCAGGAAAGCAACAGGTGCTGGATTGTTTCATCTGCTGTGGAGCATAATTGGCATTGAGGGTTTAGTTTGCTGTAGCCTCTTTTCCAGAGTAGGAAATGGTTTGTAGGCAACGCGGAGAGATTCAGCTTGATGAGGAAGTTTATAAATTTGGGTTCGAGATACCAGTTCTTAAACTTCCTAATTAGTAATTTGTTGTTGATACTAAGTGTATTCTGGAGTGTGGTCTCATTTGGATATTTGATTTTGTAGGTCTGCCAATAGGTTTTTTTATCATCAAGAGTGAGTTGTGTTAGGTCTATTGAGTTTTTTGCATATACCCAGATATCGATCATCCACTTGCTATTGAATGGCGGAGGCGAGTCATTAGGAACAACCAATGAGTGTGGTTTTAAGATGGAAGGTTCAAGGTGAATGGATCGAAGTACTCGCAATGATTTTTGAAGGTACCAGGTGGAGACAGAGTGCAATCCCAACCCATTGATGACCCAATGCTTTAATCACTGAAGAAATGTGTATAGAATCAAATGCCTTTTCATAATCTACAATTCCAAAACAATATGACAACTCATATTCGTTTGTCCTTTCTATGACTTCTCTCTATATCTGGATATGATCTATTGTACTAAAACCACTTTTAAATCCAGCTTGTTCTCTTGGTTGGTGGAAATCCAAAGTTCTCTGTAGATGAGTTGTAATTATCTTGGTAAAAATTTTATATAAAACTGATAAAAGGCTGATAGGTCTGTAATTTCTAATATCTTTTTTATCACCTTTTTTAAATATTAATATTATTACTGCATTCTTCCAATCTTCCAGTACATCTTTATCATTTAGACATTTGGTATATAACTTTGCTAAAATTGTTTCTATTTCTTCACCTGCTTCTTTTAATATATCAATTATAATTCCATCATTTCCTGGAGCCTTTCCTTTCTTCATACACTTAATTGCATGTCTCACTTCTTCATTTAAAATTCTGGGCAATTCGGAAGATGTAATAGATATAGGAGGAACTTGTTCTTTATTACTATATAATTCTTGATAAAAATCTTCTACCAATTTCATGATGTCATCTCTCTTTTTAGTAATAATTCCATCTTTTTTTTTATTGCAGATATAAATTTCCTACCAATACCAAAATGTTGTTTAACATTTTTGAGACTTTTATTTTCTTCTACAGCTTTCCTTGCTATTTCACCATTATACTTTCTTATATCATTTTCAACTCTTTTCCATACCATCTTACAAAATTCGAGATATTCAATTCTTTTTAATACATCATTTTTGTATGTCTTCATATTCCTTCTTTTCTTCATATATTCTTTAGTCTCAGTAGAAATTTTATTAGTCAATTGCTGCTTTTTTCTACCAGCTATGTTTGTTGCAGTTTATAAAAGTGTATCAGTTATTTTCATATTAATTTCATTCAAATCTGAATCATGTTCAAAATCTCCTAACACTTGAAACCTATTTGTAAGTTCCAATTTAAATTCATTAGAATGTTTCTGAAGATTAGGAATATCAACTGTAAATATTGTTTTTCTTAATAATTTTTGTCTCTCTAGTTTTACATTAACATGTAACTTACACCTTACTAATTGATGATCACTTCCTGTATTAAATTTATTAAGAACATTACAATCTTGAAATATGTATATAGCAGATTTAATTTTTTTTCAGATTGAGCAGAGATTTAATTAAAAGATTTATATACCCTGGAAAGAATAAGAAATATTTTTACTTTATGGTAAAGCAGAATCCACATAATTTTTCAAAGAGTGTGCACATTTATTTTTGAGTTCAAATTTTTAGGTGTTTCATTTCTTCACAATGGCAAGTGTAGAGGCATATTTTGGGATCCATTTTTACTTCAAACTTTCATGGCATGATGAAAGAACAGTCTGGAATCAGAGGTCCATGCTTATTTAAGTTAGCATGGCATGTTTTAAGCTAGAGTACACATAGCAGTGAATTTAGACATCTTGTAAAAGCAAACTTTAAGAAAAAATATATCTGGACTGCCAACACATTATGAATTTCAGCAGGCTAATATAAAGCGAATAGTGGAATTATAGGAAGCTGAATCAATCACTGTGAATAGCTTGTTTCAGCCAAGAATAATCTAAAATGTCCAAAATTTTGGGGGTTATTTATATTTTCTCACTATCTCCCATGTAATCTTTCTTGTTTTTCAATTATAAGCCTTAGTCCAGGGCAAATCTTTATTTCTTGCTCAACCTTACTTAAGAATTCTAACCAGGGATTATTTTATAGAAAAACAACAACACAAAATTAAATCTCCGCTTTTAAAAGCAAACTAAAAATGGATTGTAATTAAAATAAAAGAAACAGGAATCCAATTAACTTTCCAAAATTAAAAGCTTTCTCAAAAAAAAAAAAACAAAGATTAAAACTTTTAACTTCAAATGTTTTTTTTTTTTTACAATTTGAATTTTTAATAAAAACAATAAATGTCAGAAGAAACTTATTTTAAACAAACAAATAAAACTTTTTGAAGATAAAATTTAAAAGTAAATTTTAAAATATAGCTGTGTATGTGTGCTATATCCCATAAAACTTTAAATAACTTAATAAAAATTGTTGAAGGGATCTTTGAACCGGAGAAAGTCTCCAGTTTAGTAATAAGTGAAGTTTATTTACAATATAATTTTAGTGAACTTTTTTTTTTTAAAAAAAAATTCCAATCAAAAGCAGAAATGTCAAATACTTTTTACTTAAAAAAATATTTTTACATTTCTAGTCATTTAATAATAATTTATTATATACATATATTATTACATACACATATTAAATATAATATATATATAAGGGTATATATAAACTTATAGCAGAAATATCTAGTAATATATATATTAAATATAAGGGTCATGTCAATTTAAAGTACAATATAGTTTTACATTTTTATTTACTGGGCCGATACTAAAAAGCAAAATAAATAGAGATAAAAAAAAATTTTATTAACTATTTTGATGAAAATCCCCCTGCTATCAGGCTTTCAATAGAGTCTAGCAAATATTCTGTCAAACATTCCTCCATATTAGAATATTTTAATTTCACAATTAATATTTAAGTTTTCAAGTGTTAAAAAAATTAACATTTGACATTTGAATAATATGAAAATAAATATCTAAATGATGTTCTTACCCTATAACAATGTTGCATGCAGACATTGGACATATTTTACCTATTCAAAAAATTAGAAGAATAAAATATTAGATATTCAAATTTTATTGTATTAAAAGAATGATATATTTAGGATTAGTTATCATTACATTAAAAAAAGAACGAAAATTCTAAAAGCTATTGTTATTAAAATAAATTTTATTTACTATTTTTACAAAATCTATTTTTTTTATTCAGTAGAAGTCGTTTCCAGTTACTGTAATGAACTTTCTAAGAATTGTCTTTTTAAAAATAAAATATTTTCACAAACAATGGTTACTGACATAGTTTTCAGTTTAACAATAAATCTTTTACCAAAAGGTTGCATCACAATCATTAATTTGTAAACCAATTACTGAAAGCCATGGTTTTTCTTTACAAATATGCACTATCCAATTATTTAGCACCAGGTTAAAAATCTAAAGCTCTCGGTCAATCACAAATTTTTATTTTAAGCCACCCCCAATCATAGCTTTCTAGTAACAATAGGGTTCTGTCAATCACAGAAATAGGTCCCTAGAATGCTGATGTCTTCAGGCTTTTTTAAAATTAATACATTAAAATTGCTGCAAACCAACACACTTTGAAATGCAGTATATAAATGTGCTTTAAAACAATGCAGAAAAGATAGTGATTGCAGCATCACTGTCATGTTTAAAATGTCAAAAATCAGAGCTAAAATACTACTCTGCAGTAAACTAGTTAAATGCTTTTATTGGCTGCACAGTAAAAAAAAAAGTATTTTTTTCAACCACAATTGGGGTTTTTAGATTTAATTTGAAATAAAAACATGATGAATCACTTGATTTAATTAATTTCTGGATCCACCATGCTTTTATTTCAAATTAAATCTAAAGACCCCAATTGTGTCTGACAAACCTTTTTTTTTTTTACTTTTTAGTGAATAGTAAATAAAAGCATTTAATATTTAAAAAAATTATCTCTATTTATTTTATAAAAAGTTTTTTAAAAATAAGGAGTCTTAGTTTACAACTATTCAATCTGGATATGCTCTTTTTAAAAAAAAAAAAAAAAAAAATTCAATTGTTTTGGTTTTTAGTGCTATGCTTTTTTTATCATTTTTATTCATTTCATTTTTTAATTTAACTTTACTATATTTTTAAATTTTTCCAAAAAAAAAAAAAAAACCCAGAACAAAATTTATTCAATTATTATTTTCAAGAAAGATGACAAATAATAATCAATAATATATATATATATTGTAATCAGACAATACACAAGATGCTTCGATCAGAGCACACTTAGGCAACAAATTTAATTGGCTCCAATTATATAAGATAATAGTATACTGACATAGTCATAAACTATAACGAGCATTCTATTGAACATTATCAATATAAAGCCTATAGCTGATAATTTTAACTTCACAACAACAATATTTCTTACTTGTCATATGGATATAACTTACAATACCTAAGGTGGCTAGAATATTTATTAGTTTGGGCTGGTTATATTATTAAAGTTTAATAATGGTACCAGTAGCAATTTAGGTTTGAACTTATATCATATTTGAAGTTAATGAAACTCATTAGCAATGTTTCACTACTTAGTTAACTTGATGAAATTCATCAATGAAAAATGAATAATGCAAAAATGTATATAACAATAACATTTTATTGGTACAACCCTTGACAAGGCATTTTCATTATTAAGTAATGATAAATTGCTTTACCTATTTTATAAATTAGATAAATACACATACAGATATTTTTATTACACACGCTTGCTCCATCAAGATTGCATTACATATATGAATAGTGCTCTTAGTAACACATGTATCTTATTCCTCAATTAGGAATTAGATAATGCACAAAACAATATATAAATATACACATTAATCTAAAGTAAACTTACAAGTTTAAGAGAATAAGGTCATGTGATCTATGTCTCTTATTTTGACTAAACATACATAATGTTTAGAATAAGTGGATTAGTATAAATAAAAATTGATATGGATTGTTAATTAACTAAGAGAAAAAAATATATTTATATCATAATGAAATAATAAGTCTTATTTTATTTTTTTTTCATCTTTTGTTGGCAAAAAATAATTATATAAAAATAAAACTGCCATTTTAATTGTCCAATTATAGCAATCCTAGAGATCATTTTTATTTTCCATTTGTCAATGAAGTTATATGGTTATTAGTTCAGTTATTAATCCTATATATTTTCTTCACTGGATTCAAGATGGACAGTTTAATCCAGGTGATTCTTTAACAGTTGTTGAATTTACAGGTTAACAAAATAAAATACACTTGCTCTATTTCATACAAATAGTTTTATGGTATTTTCCCAATGATTGTTAATTTGTGAATATCTTGTAGTTTGGCTGGTCATTATCCTTTTTTCTTTCTTGGATAACGTGTATATAGATACACATATGTGACAGAGTCTGGGTAGAGCAATTAAATTTTCTTCTTCATGCTATGTCATTTTTTACTTAAAGTCTGGGTATCTTTATTTTATCATTTCTGGAGCAATTGTCCAGCTAAGAGAGGGACTTCTATCAATTCATTCTAATAAAATTAATGCCATATCCATATAAAAACATTATTGCATATTTAAATAGTAACACATTCTTTTTTTTCTCATAATATTCCATGTTTTTACACATAGATAAGCTGTTTAGATGATCATCACAGTAAAATTTATTTATTTTATACTCTGCCAGCACAAAAATATTCTGATATTAAATTTACAACAATGGCCTTTTTTATATGTTATCAGTTGTTTTTGAAAAACAATTTAATTGCTTCTTTCCTAACTATCTCACTCCCATTTTAATGTTTGTGTTTATTGGAAAACAATTTAATTAAACTCACCCTTACAAACGTTATCAATAGCCTGGTTTTCTAAAACACAGGGGGGGAAATGATTATGATAATTGCAAGCAACAAAGAAGAAAAATATTATTCTTTTTATTAATACAAACTCATTTCAGAGCACAGCCTTTATTTAAATGAAATTTAGCTAAAATTTCTATTGCAGAGTTGATAACTTTATTAACTGTTTTACTGATAACTTTTACAAATTATAATTTTATTTTGTTAAATGAGCCAATTTATTTTATATTAAAGATTGCATGTATATGTGTGAAGTTCACATATCACCATAATACATATATAATGAAATGTTATTTAGAGTAAACAAAAATCACACCACTGCATACCTGTGTCAATATAGCATGTGAGCAAAATTTTAAATCTTATTTTTGCATAATATTTTTCTAAAATGTATTTTATAGTAAACAAAATCCACTGAGTTGGAACTATTACCAAGTCTTTGGGGAACTGAGACAGCCCAAGTTAAATTGAAAATATCAGCTTCAAAATTTAAACAAAAGTTTAAATCAATTTTGTAAATTAAAACATCTTAACAACAATAAAAAAAACACTTTTTGGTACTAGTCCATTAGACAGGCATACTGATTGATGGCATTATGTGCTAAAGCACAAAAATGCCATTTAGGTGGCTGTTCATATTTTCGCAGCCATGTTTATATTTAATACAACAGTTCTGTTGCATTAGACATTGCAGTCCATCTTATGGCATTGCACTGAATTATTTCTGACAATTTGCACACTTTACAGTTTTCTATGGTCTCATCTGAGAGTGTATATATTTCAAGTGTCCTAAATTCATTAATTGCAAATCTATTTTTCTTTTTTAATAGAAACCATATGATTAGACTTAACAATAATTATCAGAATGTTCACTCACTTCTGTAGTCAAATTTTAAAGTGCAAAATCTTGTCAAAATGTAGGGATAAACATATTTTGGGAAGAGGTAATGCATAAAGTAACATATTCACCATAACCTAGACAAGACAAACAAAATGGTGCAGGCAAACCAACAGCTAGTGAGATTCTCACAGTTACCGACAATAGTCTGATGATGTGGTATTTCTGCAGGGAAAGGTGATTCCAGATGCACATATCTGTAAGTGCAGAGGATCCATGAAGATTTCCATAAGCAAAACAATAAGTCAATTCCGATGTGTGTCATGCGCATACAATTGAAGCTGTTCGATTAGATAGTTGACTTGGTTTGATGGCTCCAGAATACCATTTTTGAAAGTGATATGTCTCATCTATTACTGGAGCCTTGAACAGCTCACAGTCAAAGGTGTCTGGACAGAGCCAGACACCTGCAAGAATGCCATGTTGCAGTGGAACAATGGTCTGTGAAAGCTGTGTCATGAGAGTCTGGTATCTTGACCCTCCCATCAAATTAGTGGGCCTGGTTTGATAGTTGGGTTGATGAGCTCTGTTTAGACAGAGGAAAAACCACCAGGGAAGGCTACTTCCTCAATAGTAGATTTTTGAAGTATGTGCTATAAGACTGATGAATGTTTTGTAGCTTCTGTTCCTTGCCATCTGTGTCCACCCTTTTGCACATCCTGAAAGACCACATCAGGTCTGGATTGACCATCTTCTCAGACTGTTGGAGGGGTTACAAGACAGTTGATCTTGAGGCTGCAGGATACCACCACCTGATGGTCAACCACAGCTAAAAACTTTGTGGATCCTACCACAGGTGCTCACACAAAACATCAAGCATCTTTGGGGCCTGCTAAAGTGAACAAACCATAAACATGGAACTGCCAGGAAATTTCTGGGCAACTCCCTGGGCAGAGTTTATGTGGCATTGTCTGCACAAGGATGACAACATCTTCCTGGCCATCCTCTCTTAGATGTCTGTAATATGTCATCAAAATCCACAGTAGCAAATTTTATTTATTTTAAATGTAAATCAAAGTTTAAAAAGTAAAATTTTTTGTTTCTCATCTGATCCTTCGTGTCAGCCGCAGGGTTGGCGTGATTTCTAACTAAAAACACATTAATATAACATTCCTGGGCTAGCAATTCTCTATTAATATTGACTTTTTTTTTTTTGTTTACAAAATTTACTTTCTTTCGTTTCTGAATTATTTTTCCCAAATAATATTTTTGAAAATGGGATAATAATAATTGTTTTTTTTTAATTTTTATTGACAAGAGGGTCTTTTTTAGTGTGTGTTCAAATAGTAATTTATGTTTTTTTAAAAATAGTATTACTGTTTTTGTAAAATTGGATTGCCAAAATTCAAGAAAGAATGGGTTTTTTGGATGGATCTTTAAATAATAATTTACGTTACTTTGATAGGTTTACATTTGATTGCCAACAACAGTTAGTGGGAGGGGTGTTTTTGTATACGATTAAATAATAATTTACATTACTTTTATAGGTTTACATTTGATTGCCGACAACAATTATTAGGAAAAGTGTTTTTTTTTTTTGTGTGTGTATGTTTAAATCAAAATTTAAGTTACTTTTATTGGTTACCATTTGATTGACAATCGATTTGACTTTCTTTTTTTTTTTCGTTTATAAATTATTTGGGTTTTCCCAAATAATATTTGGTTTGACAATGGGACAATAATAGTTGTTGTTTATTTAACTTTTATTGACAAAAGTGGGTGTTTTTTGGTGTATGTTCAAATAGTAATTTAGGTTATGTTTAACTAATAATAATTTATGGTCTTACTTTGATTGGTTTACATTTGATTGCTGACAACAATTAGTGGGAGGGTTTTTTTTCTATACGATTAAAGAATAATTGACATTCCTTTTATTTGACTGTTAGATTGCCGATGACAACAATTATTGGGAGAAGAAGAGTTTTTTGGGCTATGTTTAAATAAAAATTTGAGTTACTTCTTTTATTTTACATTTGATTGCCAACAACAACAATTATTGTGAGAAGGAATGTACGTTTAAATAAAAATTGAAGTTACTTCTTTTATTTTTTACATTTGACGATGGCCATTTGGAATCCCTCAAACAACCTTGCCTTTACGAAGTGAACATTCCCATTGGCCACAACGAGAATTACATATGAAAGTCGAAAGATGTTTTTGGACCTCAAATCTGCATATATTTGCCGCACAATCCAATCTTTTCTTTCAGCAGCAGGATGTTTTTTATCTGCTGTAGAAATATTCCAGCACCGGCTTCCGTGTCTGGCAATTCCCATCTTTTCAAGTTTTCTGTTGTTGGAATTAGTCATCTTCTTCGTCTTGGAAAATTTCTCACTAAAACATGACTCAAAGCATGATCGTTTAAAAATTTTACACTACCCCACCCTAATCGTGAATTTAGGAGGTTTATAGCTTTACAAGGAACAATCACGACACTGTTTAAATTGTTAAAAAGTAACAGTACATCAATTTGTCTTTAAAAAAAGGCCCCAATGTAAATTTAAATACTTTTGACATGATCAAATTAACACATCCTCATATGATATTGTTACATAAAATACATAACACAGCATTACAATATAGTGCATGACACAAACAACTACGGCATTTTCCTTTGCTTTTAGCATCGGAAAAAGCCACACTGTTAGCCGCTAAGCCGAGTTAATACTCTTTCTAGATTTTATCACAGAAAGAAGACTTAATTCTGAGTTAGCACTCTACCTTTTAGTGTAGAAAAAAGACTTAATTCTGAGTTAACAATCTTTCTAGGATTTATTTTAGAAAGAATGCTTAAAGGCTTGGGTGTGGCTGCGGAAACAGCACATTTCTAGAAATTTAGCTAGAAATAGTGCCATCCCATGGCGGACATGAAGGATCAGATGAGAACCAATTTTTTTGGTAATATTTTTTTAATTTGTTGGTCTTAATAAAAAAAAACAGCATTTAAAAAGTAAAAATTATGTCTTCTTGTTGTTTTTGTGTGAATGTGTTTAGGGATGGGGGGTGGGGGGTGGAGTTGTCTTTAAAACAAATTTAGTTGAATTGTTATTTTGTTTTTAATTTCAAATTTATTAAGAAAAAAGGAAAGCAAAGATTCAAAAATCTTTATTTTGTCTTATGTTTTAGTTTTTTTTTTTAATTTGTTATTATTATCAAAAACAAAGTGGTTAAAAAAGTAATAATTTTGATTTATTTGTATTTAAAAAGAAAATAGTTAACAAAGTAAAAAGTCATATTTAAAAAACAGAAGAAAACAAAAAAAATGTATTTAAAAAAATAAAAAACTAAAGAAAACAACAACAACAAAAAAAAGAACAGCCTGGGAACAAAACATATTTTAAAAAATAAATAACAAAAGAAAAGCAAAAAAAACTGACCGGGAATGTTACATTTGATTGTTTTTGCATAGCAACAATGCCAACAAGCAGCATGCCGGTCTAATGGACTAGTACCACCTTTTTTCTTCACAGCAAAAATGTGAAGATACATCAAAGTGGGACAGAAAATTGAAAAAAGTAAAAAAAAATCTGGAAATTGCTGATAGTTAAAGAAATTCATTGCATAAACTTTTAAGAGTTAATACCGAGACAGAGTTGCCATCAACATATATGTGAGATAATTCTGAATTGCCTACATTCGAAACTTCTTCTAAAGAAGAAAAAGAAGAACAAATTGAGGATCAAGAGATTGAAATTGCTACTGAAAAAAGAAATTGCAAAAATACAGAAAGTAGAGATAGTCCAGAAAAACACTTCAATATAGATTTCAAAATAATAAATGATATAGCTTTATGGCCAACTATATTAACAGATGTTATTATTGATCATATTCTTAATAGCAAACCAAAAAATATTGGTAATATAGAGAATTTTAAATCAGTGTATAAAGACAGAGATGAAGTGTATTACAGAGGACTTTATCTTCATATCTACAGAAAGAAATTAAATGGAATTATGGAAAAGAGAAATTGGCTGATATTTTAAGAAACAAGCAAAAGTGTTTACTTCTACCCTTGCAAACTCTTTTCAACAGTAAAGTCTTCATTAATAACTGGTTTATCAAATTGAATGCCAATAACTGTTATTTTATTGGACCACAAAGTTTCAAAAGAATACATGTCATCCATGTGTACTATGTATAAAAGATTAACAAAATTTATTAGAATTGATACTCAATGATTACAGGAAAAGGAAAAAGAAAAATGTTACTTGAGAGAAGTATTGAAAAGAATTGTATCAACAATAAAATTGTTGAGTCACTTAAGGATTAGAATTTAAGAGTCACGATGAAATCAAAGATTCCAATAGGAAAGAAAATTATTTAACCTGCTTGGAATATCTCAGAGTTTTTAAAGTTACATCTACAAAAATATGCCAACCAAGGATGAAGAAATGTAAACTATTTAGCTCATAGAATTTGTGACGAATTTGTAAGTTTTATTGGAAATAAAGTAAGCACAGAAATAATTGAAAAAATCAAATCTGCGACTTATTTCTGTATAATTGTTGATTTCACTCTCAATGTTTTGCGTATTGATCAAGTAACTTTTGTGATAAGATATGTTTCATCCTGTGGTAACATAATGGAAAGATTTGTGGAATTCATTCCCATAGATAAACACATATCTTCATGTTTGGAACAAGAAGTTTTGAACACTTTAATAAAATTAGGAGTGAATATTAAAAACTGTCAAGGACAATAATTTTGTAATGCTTTTAATGTCAGGAAAGTACTAAGGTTTGCAATTACATATTAATGAACATAACCCAAGTGTAGTTTTTATTCTGTGTGCTATTCAATCCTTAAATTTAATAGGAAATTTTGCTGCAGAAAGTTGTAATGCTGCAATTGAGTATTTTATGTTTGTGCAGAATTTATTCACATTTTTTTCTGTGTCAACCCATCACTGGAAAATTTTAAGCAGAAATCTAGAAATGTGTAAACATTCTGTCACAGTAAAAAGAGTTTCTAATATAAGATGGTCAGCAAGAGCAGATGCTGTATTATCTATAAAACTTGATTTCACCCATATAAAAGAGGCTTTAACTGAAATTTATAATTCAGAAGAAGGAAAACATGTTACCATAGTGGAGGCAACTTCACTTCTGCAGAAAATGGACAAATATGAAATCATCCTTTGGAATACTATTTTACAAAGAATTTTAAATGCTACTAGTAAATCACTCAAATCAATGGAGTGCAAACTATTGAAATGATCTATCCTACTGAATACATTAGAAAAATTTATCAATAATTTCAAAGAAGAATTTGAAAAAATTGAAAAAGAGGCAACTGATTTATCAGAGCTATTATTTAATGTGGAAGATGGGCAAACTCGCGGATAACAAAAGAGAAAAATGTTTTTTTGATGAAAACAAAAAGTCAGACATGAATTTACAATAAAAGAAAATTTCATAGTCAACTCATTTTATGTCATATGTGATAACAACAAGGCAAAACTATCTCGAAGAACTCAGATGTATGAAATTTGTATAGAGCCTTTTCGAATATTTTTTGATTGAAATTTGTCTATAGAAGAAAAAAGAAAGCCATAAAAAAGCTTAAGAATATTTACAAAAATTACATTGATGTTTATAATTTTGAAGATGAATTTGACAATTTTTTAATATTTCTAAAAAAAAAAACCAATGACACCAGAAAAACCACAGCAAACATCTATCAAGTCACCAAAGAAATGCCTTGCACATTTCCGAATTTTGAATATTGTTAAATTTTTTTTTTAACAATTCCCTTATTTAATGCATCAGGCGAAAGATAGTTTTCTATCTTAAAGTGAGCAAAAAATTATTTAAGGAGTACTATGGGAGAAGAAATATGAAATAATATGGCCATTCTATATATATAGAGCAGGAAGTTTTAAACTGAATTGACCGTCCACAAATAATTGACGAATTTGCAAAAAATAAGACAAGACGGAAATTCATGTAAAAAATATGTTTTTTAATAGATTCATTTAATGTATTATGGTATGAAATTTTTGATTACTTTTCCTTTTTTGTTAATAACCTAATGAGAGTTTTCTTGAAATTTTTTTTTTCTAACTTGAGTTTGAGGGCCCTGAAATTTTTAACGCTTAGGGTCCCCACTTAACTTGATCAGCCTCTGGTTATGATTAAAGTAATTGCAATATTTATATATACTAATTATGGATATCATAAATAAGTATCTTTAGAATAAACTGCTTTCGCAGATGCGCTCGTATAATTTTTTTAAAAAAAAAATTATTTCGTAAAAAAACGTGATAAGACGTAAAAAAAAAAAAAGTAAAAAAAATTACTTCATTACCGGAAATTATGTTTTGTTTTCTAGGATAATGTAAATCATCCAACCTTTATTTTGCATTTATTTTAAAGTGAAATATTTTGATAAGATGTGATTTTTGAGCTGGAAATTTTATTGCCTTGGATTGTGTCTGTTTTTTAATTTATTTGTCTCAGATATTAAGAATAATGTGTTATTTACAACTTTGTACTGCAATGGATTGTGTTAGTGTTATATTTATTGCTTCGGATTGTGTCAGTGTTCTGTGTATTATCTTGGATATTAAAAAAAATGTTTATTCATTTGTGACTTTAAAAATTTAAGATTGTTTATTTTTGAATAAAATAATTTGGAGAATAATGAAATCATTATGTAAACTGAAACGTTATAAAGTAAGTGACTGCAAGACTAATAAATATAACTGTCTCGGGATGATAAAAGAAGAGTAGTTTTTTTTTTAAGGTATAAAATTATCTATGGTTTTATTAACACATATATTTTGCTAATAATTTATATATAATTTTTTATGTAACATGTATGAATATTTGATTCTCAAAGTATAATTGCAGTATCGTTCAATAAAGGTAATATGAACTACTAGCATGGAATGGTTAAAGGATGATATGAATGAATATACACTTGAAGTTGATGTTGTTATATCCACACTTACGACTGTGCCAATGTTATAACTGCAAGTCATACTGTGCGGTCAGCAAATAACGTTCACTACTGTTCAACTGCGTATGCTCTCCAACGAATGGTCTGCAATGAATGCTCTGAATATTCTCTGTATTCTCTGCAATGGATGCTCTCCAAATGAATGGTCTGCACTGAATGCTCTGCCACGGATGCTCTCCAACGAATGGTCTGCACCGACTGCTCTCCAATGAATGGTCTGCAAGTGGATGCTCTCCAAACGAATGGTCTGCAACGATCTATTTCTACAGTTCGTTAAAGTTCAATTCCCATGATGTTCTTTCAGGCTGGCTGCTACAAAATGGTTCACAATGGGACTACTTTAGCCCCAGTCCAGTGTAGCTGTACACGAACTCTTCGTAGTAAGCACTGCGACTGCCGTCAGCTATCTCCTACTGGAATTGAACAGTAACTCTACTGTAGATGCACTCCATACTGTCTGCTACTCGCTACTGTGCGACTGCTCTCTACTGCTCTATGTTACACTGCTAGATGTTACCCAGTCTTCTTATCACTCTCTGACAACTGCAACGATCAATCAATGCACTGACCAATAAGGTAACATCTCTTATCTAAAAACATTTGTAATTAGCAAATATTTCTAGGAATTGTCAATTGCCATTACGTCAATGCACTAATTAAATTCCTCAGCTATCAGAGCGCGATCTAAAAACAGCCTTACGAATAAATTCTAGATTTTTTTGAAGTGCACAAACATGTCTGCCATTTTACAAAACACTACAGATGTAATATTGTTATAACTTGTTGATTTATAATTATTTACACCTAATTATTATATTATGAGTACAATGTGTATTATCAGTCTCTCTTATCATGTTATAGTATTCGTTTAAGGGAAATAGTATGTATTTGCAATTAGTTTTATATGTTAGTTTGGAAGTGATGCTTATTGTATGTCATAGGTGACATAAATATTATGTTGGGTAAAAAACATTTATGATAGTTTTATTCTTGTTAAGTGTTTAATATTAGTGGTGTGATACTAATTAAGCACTTGTGGTTAAGTGTGGACATGTGATTATCCTATTATTTTGCCTAGTCTACTTTTTGGTGTTTGAAATAAATGTTGAAAGCATGTGTATTATGCCCCATATTTTAGTGGACATGTGATTATCCTATCATTTTGACTATTCTACTTTTTGATGTTTGAAATAAATGTTGAAAGCATGTGTATTGTGACCCATGTTTTTAGATGGTCTTGATCTTATAACAGTAGTTTTGAAAATAGTAGCAATGTTAATATTCATAGAATGGATATTGGATATGTAAAGACTTTGATAAAACATTCTTTGTTTCACCTTAAGTAATTATTTTGCATAGGTTGAGAAAATTATACATCTCCCCGAAGTTAATGTTGTTCTTTTGTTGGCAACATAGTTTGTGAAACATACTAATGAAATTTTTTTATGCTAATGTCATATTTACTAAGACAGCCAGATGACAAATATAAGTGAGAACTTAATTTATTCCTAAGTGATATATATATTAACGCAGAGAAAAAACTCTCCAATACAGTAGCACCACTCAGTGCAAGCCATAATAATTAATGGAAGCAGGAAGAATTTGTGCATAAAATCCCTATCTAGTGCCTATCCATTCAATATCCCCAGACTCATTTCTAGATTGTGGATTTCATTAGTGGGAGCCTTGGATCTGAGAGCACTGCACCTAGATCTTCAGGATCTAATGCAACCTTTTAGCAGCCATCTTTTACCTTTTTAGTTAATTATAAATCTTTAAGTCCAAAACAAAAACACAATAATATTTTCAATTCAAGGTCATTTGCTTGTATAGTCATATAGATCTGAACCCAGTTTAGCATAATATTTTGGTGTCTTGGGTTCTTTAATAACCACTGTCACCATAATCTTAATAGTCAGGATTGATATTAAGCCAACAAACATCTCATGATCACTCTTCTTTATGTTTATACAAGTTGTTAATGCAGAGGCAAAATTCCATACACTAGCACCACTCAGTGCAAGCCAGAGAAATCAATGAATGCAGGAAGGTTTGCCTACTCATTCAATATCCCCAAACTAATTTCTAGCCATGTAATATTTGGTGGTTTATATTTTCTTTTATGAAATTAAAAGAAGTATTGAAATATTATAATTATTATTTTATAATCATTACATTAAAGTACAAAGCATTTTATATTTGTTATATTTTATATTGATAAAATATTGTTTTATTCTTAATTTATGACTTTGTTTTCATCATCATCATCTTTACAATCAGAATATCCAAATTACAAAATAATTCTTGTATTGTAGAGTACATAGCATATAAAAGCCACTTAATAGCTTAGATTTCTGATTATACTATTTTAGTCTTAATTATAAGAAAGCTTATGGTAATCTATAAATATGAATAAAATTCCCTTTTCTACTCATTGCATCAAAAATTATATCACGTGTTACTGAATAAGAGAGTTTTTAAAAAATAAAAATAAAGTCTTATCATCAAATTTAAAGTGGAAGTATTTATTAATAGTGTGTGTACAAATAATTTCAGAAGAGTAAAAAAAAAATGTTTTATTGCAGATGATGATATAGTAGTAATTTGAGTGCAATCTGAGAAGATGAAAAAGTGATATATTTTTGTATAAGATATAATAATAATCTGTTTTGTGAAAGTGAGCAGTTGGCTGTATTGGGTTAGCAGAAGAGACAGTCAGTAATAAGGTTACTATATATATTTACCTGAATGATAGGTTCATTTGTGTCTAGTTAATAGTATTATTATGCAATGGATTATTATTGTAACTGATATCTTCTGGATAAAGAGCATTCTGTAAAACAAAATTAATATCCATTAAATGAAACTATATATATATCTAATCAAAAATATATTAGTACTCTATTTGAACCTAAGGATGTGATCATTCTTGAGACTCAATAAATTTGTGAAATCTCATATAGTGTATATAATAATCAAAAAATAATAATAATTTTTTACAACAGCTATATAATCAAATAATAATTTTATACATTAAAAGCTTTTTTTCAACATCCACTTTGGTGCCTTTTTCAAATTTGACTAATCTCTTTAACGTTAACAAATCACCTGACATAAAAACATCCAGTGTCCAATAATGGAATTAAAACAAACGGTAATAATACACATAATTAAAAACAATCAAAACCCTCATATATAAATTCAATAATTACAAAAGAATTGATTATATTTTAACATTATGTTAAACAATATTACATGCATTTTTTATACAATTATTTATATAATTTTCCATTCATTTTTAATCAACCAATTATTAATCAAATTTGTAGAAATCATAAATATTCATACAATTAGTCAAATTATTTTAATATATGTTTCATATATTTGCCTTCTTTTTGGTTCTTTAATGAAATTTAAATATTTGATACTTTTTGTAGCATTTATTTTATGGCCATATTTCACGTAGTGAATATATAATGCAGACCTATCACCTCTTCTTTTAATAGCATGTTACGTTCTTTGGCTCTTACCTCTAATTGTTTTCCAGTATGCCCAAAGTAAATCATTTTACAAATATCGCATGGAATTTTATATATAATTTCTTTTTTGAACTGTAAATTGTCCCTTAACCTATAATTGCCTATTAATTGATCAAGATTTTTACTAATTGACCAGCCAATATTTTTATTCTCATCAATATAATTTAATTAACTTTTTTAAATAATTGCAAATTATATAAAGTAAATCTTCATGCTTGTAAAATAATAATAAAAAGGTACTTGGGGAAATACTGTCCTGCCACTGCTAGAAACGTCATTTTTGCAAAACTAGCAGAAATATTCAGAGTAGGAGGCCAAAAGCAGATGATGCAAGTTTCAGCCACCAGATGTCGCTGTTCACCATGCGTATGCACAGGAACCTTACGCCAACTAGCAGCCAGCACTACTGCCTGCTTGGTGGCACTGCTAGCCATAGGTAAATTGATCCAGCTTACATTGTCTGCTAAACAGCAACTATCCAGCAATCTATCCCACTAGGTGGCGCTGCCGTTTAGAAGCGATATTAACACTCGCTTTGTAGGGTTGTTTTATACGCACATTCTTAAAAAATACATAGCGTATAATGTGAAGGTATGATTAAAATATAAAACCCAATTATTTAAATATGCGTTCAGACTTAATACGGTTACATTGAATTACACTCTTTGATAAATCTATGTATTTTTAAATTATTTTTTTTTAAAAATCAATCTTTTTTTTTTCTGTAAAAGTGTTTTTTATTTTTTTTAAAAAGTAATTTTTACGACTTCTTTTTTACTTCAATCTTTCAAAACTGCTAATAATCGTTCTGGCAGTATTTCTTTCTGAATTTCGTTATTTTGAAAAGTAATTGTTTGTAAAACTTTTTTTTATACTTTAAAATAATATTTCAAGCAACTTTTAAAGTAATGGCATTTCTGTTTATAGATCTTTTATTTCACAAACGTGTTATTTTAAAAAGATAAATTTGCATTTTGTTATGTGCAAACACTAATTTGAAGATCTCTTACACAATAAATATTTTTAAATTACTGGAGAGAAAACAAATCAAACTCTCCTTTAAATATATTAAAAGATCTATTCAGTTCAAAAATAAATTTATTAAAATTAATATGTGTGCAAGCAATAAAACATCAAACAGATTGTAGTGTGTGGTGATTCATTTAGTGTAAAAATGCAACAGCAACAATTAGATTAGATAATGATACTGGAAAAGTCAACATTGAGAAAAGGGTAAGACGGTGACTCCATATCTCCAAAACTTTTTATAGCAGTGCTGCAAGAAGTATTTTGTGGATTAAAATGGGAAGCTAAAGGAGTGAAAGTAAATGATTATTTCAGTCATTTAGATTTTTCAGATGATGTAGTTGTTTTTACTAATAATGCTTTAGATATACAGGAAATGTTGCAGTAGTTATCAGATGTAAGTAGGACTAAAGATAAATGTTAAAATGACTAAAGTAATGTTTAATGAATTTTCTCAAAATATGAAAATAAAGATTGTTTATGATGAGTTAGAAGTTAACAGTTACAAACGCCTTGGTCAGATTATTAATACAGATGGAAACATAATGGATGAAATTAATCATAGAATTAAACTTGGTTGGAGTGCTTTTAGTAGAAATAATTTGATACTAAAAGGAAATATGCCTACGTGTTTGTAAAGAAAGATTTTTAATAAATGTGTTTTACCTGTTCTTACTTTTCCATACTTATTAAACCTATTATTTTGAAATTTCCTTGTGAGTATATGACATTTTTAGTTATTAAAATGATTCTAAAGTTTTAAATACAAGTTCAAATAATATTTATGCCTTGAATATTTTTACTCTATTTTTACACTGAATAAATCACCACACACTACAATCTGTTTGATGTTTTATTGCTTGCACACATATTAATTTTAATAAATTTATTTTTGAACTGAATGGATCTTTTAATATATTTAAAGGAGAGTTTGATTTGTTTTCTCTCCAGTAATTTAAAAATATTTATTGTGTAAGAGATCTTCGAATTATTGTTTGCACGTAACAAAATGCAAATTTATCTTTTTTAAAATAACACGTTTGCGAAATAAAAGATCTATAAACAGAAATGTTATTACTTTAAAAGTTGCTTGAAATATTGTTTTAAAGTATAAAAAAAAAGTTTTACAAACATTTACTTTTCAAAATAATGAAGTTCAGAAAGAAATACTGCCAGAACGATTTTTAGCAGTTTTGAAAGTTGAAGTAAAAAAGAAGTCGTAAAAATTACTTTTTAAAAAAAATAAAATATATTTTTACAGAAAAAAAAAGATCGATTTTTAAAAGAAAATAATTTAAAAATACATAGATTTATCAAAGAGTATAATTCAATGTAACAGTATTAAATCTGAACGCATATTTAAATAATTGTGTTTTATATATTAATCACACCTTCACATTATACGCTATGTATTTTTTAAGAATGTGCATATAAAACAACCCTACGAAGCGAGTGTTAATATTGCTTCTAAACGATGCCATTTTTCTGTCCGTAGCATGAAGAAACAGCGCCACCTAGTGGGCTAGATTGCTGGGTAGTTGCTGTTTAACAGACGATGTAAGCTGGATCGGTTTACCTATGGTTAACAGTGCCACCAAGTGGGCAGTAGTGCTGGCTGCTAGTTGGCATAAGGTTCCTGTGCATACGCATGGTGAACAGCACCATCTGGTGGCTGCAACTTGCGTTGTCTGCTTTTGGTCCCCTACTCTGAATATTTCTGCTAGTTTTGCAGAAATGACATCTCTAACAGTGGCAGGACAGTATTTCCCCAAGTACTGATAAAAAATAAAAGATATTTGGTGACTGGAAATTAAAAATGAAATTAGAAAATATATTCTTCAAATTTTTATAGATGAAAAATATGATATATTAAATAAAAATATTTGTAAATTTAAATTTTTAAAAAAAGATATTAAAAATAAATAAATGGGAAGACTTCAACATGTTTTTATATAATTACAGGAACAAATGGAATCATCATATAATTATTAAATACAATAAAAAGTGGTAATGGATGTTAAATAAATATTGGACAATGCTTATAATGAGGAGCAGCAGAATAATTTCATAAATCTAATGTCAATTGAATTTTCTAAAGAACAAAATGTTTAATTAAGTAAAGGACCATCTTTTATACCTATAATAGATAAAGATATTAATAAGAAGATTGTTACTGATATTGAATAAGCAAATATATCAGTTGATGATAAAAAGAAAATCAATTGTTTATTAAATAAAGACTTAATAATATTAAGATGATCTGTGATTTTGAAAGGATTACTGTTTGCAGAGAAGATAAAGTAAATAAATTTGTTGTCATGTATTATAAGGATTATATTGATAGAATAGAAGATGAAATAAGTAAATATGGATATAATAAATTATTAAAAGATCCTACTACATGGATAAAAAAACAAATATTTAAAATTACTTAATAAAATGAAAGATTATAAAATTATAACTATAAATGAATATAAATTATTGTATCCTTCTTATGAAAATCCATATATTTTTACAAAGGTTAAAACTCATAAAAATAATCCGTAGAGGTTGTTGTTTAACTTTAGCAATTTTATTTTACAGAAGTTTTGTAAGTATATAAATAAATGGATAACTAGTATTTTAGGATATGGGGAATATTCTATAAAGAATGCTGATTGTATTATTGATAAATTAAATAGTATAAAATTAAATAGGAATCAAAGTATTTTTACAATGGATATTGAAAAAATGTATCCAAGTATTATTCCAAGACTTAAAAATATAGATATATTAATAAAAAATTTAAGTAATATAATAAATATTATTGAAGAGGATTTAAAATTAATACACAATAGTTTATATTTTAAATATAATAATGAATTTTGGAATATAAATGAGGGATGGGTTGTGCAATTAGTGGCTTAATATCATCAATATTTATAAATGAATTAGAAAATATTGTAGTTAAAAAAAGGGTGATTAGTCAAGAAATAATACATTATTCTAGATATGTTGATGATATTTTGATTATTGGGAATAAAAGAGTAATGAATAATATTTTAATGAGTTTAATAATAATATATATAAAATTAAATTTACTACAGTAGAATTTGAAGATAAGATTAAATATTTAGATATAGAAATTAATATAGATAAAGATAATACAATTATTTTAAAACATTTTATTAAAGAAATAAATTAAGAAAAATTATTTGTGTGGATTCACAACAAGCATGGGTACAAAAATTAGCAGTGATTAAAAATTTTAAATATAGGAATGATAAATATAATATAGATAAAAGTGTAGCTTAATTGCAAAAAAATCAATTTATTAAATTATATAAAGATTATGGATATAATCCTAAAACTATTAGCAATATATTTTTTACTTCTAAAAAATCTATGGTAGATGATAAAATGTTTGAGAATAATGATGATATTGATAATGGTAATATTGAATCAAGTAAGAAATGGATTAAACTTTCATATTATCCTAGGATTTATAATACTTTAAGGGTATATTGATGAGAATATAAATATTGGTTGGTCAATTAGTAAAAATTTTGACCAATTAATAGGCAATTATAAGTTAAGAGATGATTTACAGTTCAAAAAAGGAATTGTATATAAAATTACATGCAATATTGTAAAATGATTTACTTTGGGCATACTGGAAAACAATTATAGGTAAGAACCAAAGAACATAGCAATGCTATTAAAGGAAGAGATGATAGGTCTGCATTATATATTCACTACTTGAAATATGGCCATAGAATAGATGCTACAAAAAGTGTTAAATATTTAAATTTAATCAAAGATCTAAAAAGAAGCAAATATATGAAACATATTATATTAAAAATAATTTGACTAATTGTATGAATATTTATAAGACTTCTACAAATTTGATTAATAATCGATTGATTAAAAATGAATGGAAAATTATATAAATAATTGTATAAAAATGCATGTAATATTGTTTAACATAATTTTGATATAATCAATTCTTTTGTAATTATTGAATTTATATATGAGGGTTCTGATTTGTTTTAATTATTTGTATTATTATTGTTTGTTTTAATTCCATTATTGGACACTGGATGTTTTTATGTCAGGTGATTTGTTAACGTTAAATAGATTAGTCACATTTGAAAAGGGCACTAAAGAAGGTGTTGAAAAAAGCTTTTTAATGTATAAAATTATTACTTGATTATATAGCTGTTGTAAGGACTTATTATTTTTTGATTATTATTTTGTGAAACAGCAGCATACGGATTTATTATTTCTGTCCAATTTTGATAGTGTATATAAGAATTTTTATGTGGTAAAAGTAATTGTGACATCAATTCCAAAAGAAATGAATATTCTAAAGCAGAAAAACATTATTCATCATCAGCAGATCTTTCTACCATGCTAAGGATACTGACTGCCATATATATATATTTAACACCAGAGACCTATCCAAATGAGGTATTAGCCACCTAAAAAATTAGATTGTGACCATCCAGATTTTTAAGAGGCTAGTCTAAATCACCAAATATGACAATACATCCAAATTACAACCTATTTTTTAAAATTTTTTAAATCATATTATAAAATAGCTGATGATTTTATATTCAAATTGTTGACTTACTACTTTTTTATTTCCAGTTTTAAAACTTTTTTTAGAAGGATTTTTAATTTACTTCTACATGTTGCATGAAGTTCCTCTATAACAATTTTAAATATAATATATATTATTCAGATAATGTCAATTATAATCCAGCATAAATATTAATACAATAGTACTGTTTATTACTTATGGATAATTGTGGGTATATATTTTATATCTGTTATATGTTAAAAATAAAAATTATAAATGAACCATTCTATTCTTGATCCTTGTTTTAGATAAATTTTATTTATTCATGTCTTTAAAAAAAACTCTTATAAATATTAAATGCTTAAAGAATAATTGATCTTTATTTCTGATCCTTATTAAACATAATGAATACTATTTATTCATAACCAGAGGGAGAATGGTTTGCTTATCTTAATTTCATATCATTAAGCACCCTATTTTCATAAATACATTTTTTAACTCCTTGATTATTAAAAGAAAATTATTAAAAGTTGCCCTCTATCTAAATCCTTCTTTAATTGATCTAATCATCATTAATGTCACATTTTAATCTGGATAGTATATTAATTTCATTTTGAAATTCTATAAATATTATCAAGGGTAAGCTTATAAACATCAAAAGGTTAAAAATAGATGGTTCATTTAATTCTTGATTTATGCTAAACATAATATATTCATAGTCTGAAGAGACTGTTTTACTCCCTTAAATTACACAGAACACACATACATGTATGTATATACATTATATATATTATTCAGTTTAAATCTGTAGTACTGTATGTTTTATAATTACAGACAATAATTTTAGGAATAGTTTATGTTTTAATGATATTTTTATAATTTTTATGTATATTCAATAAGTTGTAATATTTATACTTTTTTGTAGATGTATTATAAATTAGTTTTGAAGATATTCTTCATGTTATCAGTAAGTAAAAGTATTTTATATTCCAATATAAATTACATCTTAATAATAGTTGTAGTCCAAATAGTTGTAATAGTAATAACATTAGTAGTAGTAGAAGTAATAGTAGCAATAGTGGTAGTATTTTTCAAAAATATTCAAATCATTTTGTAGTATTTCCATAGAATATTATTTATATAAATTATCACTTATGTTATTTATTTATTTTAACAAATTTTTTATTTATAAAATATTTAAAAATTTATAAATATAAATAATATTCTATGTTATTGTTAGTTTTGATGTGATGTGATGTATTGTGGCTTCTCCTTAAACGAAGTCAAGAATATCTCAGCAATTATGCCCAGATAAACCTGTTAGCCACTTTATTTTCTATTCCCCAATCTAATTTTACACCTTGGAAATGTTATAATCATTCTCTTCATTTTATATTTGAAATACACTTTAAGCAGGTATGAAAATATTTCCTACATGTGTTACTCAATTTTTTTAAGTTCATTATAATTTTTATTAATGAGATTAACTGTCGTCTAATGAATCAGATAGTTTTTAGTCCATAAATAAAGTTCATTTTACTGCCAGAATGTGTTGTAGAAGTGAAATTTTTTTGTAATCTATATTTGTTCTTTACATTTATTTGCAGTGTTTTTAAAAGAACTAGCTGTTTATCAACAATGCATTCTTCAAATAAGATGAACATTGTTTCTTTTCTAATGTTACAAAGTGATTAGATGGGCTGAGATTGATTGTGAATACTTTATTATGAATAGATGTTGTTTGTTGGTATAATTGTGGTAATGAAATGAATATAAATTTTAATTACCTTATGGATAATATATATTTTAAAATGTGATTACAGTATTGAGGATTGATTGGACTGCTCAGAACTTTCTTTAGAAAAATGTGATGGTTTTATATGCATGCATTTAATCTTTATTTGAAGAAGAATTTAAATTAATCTTATAAACTTTTATAAGCTATGAGTAGATTATTTGGTTTTTATTATCTAAGAGTAATGATAATATTCTAGTTTAAAATATTTACTTTGTATTGTATAGAATCGAGTTTAGCTCATTTTAATTTACCACTTATCCTAACTGAATGGTATTATTGCTTGTAATTCAGATCAAGTATCAGATGTACCAGAATTTGAACCAATCCAAAGACCTCAAATTCTAGAATCTCATATTTCATCATTGCATTAAACTATGCAAGTCATTGATATATTTAAAATTTTATTATTTATTGAAATAATAAGGGGCTTAATGTATAATTTCAGATTATAGTATTTCATACCATTTACACCTTTTTAGACACTTTATCAGTACTTTTATTTGTATTAAACTAACAGTTTTGACTGTCCTGCAGTCATCATCAGAGCTCTTGTTAATTCTATTTTTTTGAAAATAGAATGTGTAAATGGTATGATATGTTATAATAGAAATCAATACATAGGAAAAGAAGAAATAGATAATTATATTATAGTATTTGCTATTTAATACATTTTGTTTATTATTATATTCAGTTTATTAATTCAGAAAGAGGGTTGTCTTAGTATTTTCATTACTATTACATTAAAATTTTTAGTAAAAATAATTTAGCAAAGTTACTTTGATGAATAATATACAAAATGTATTAAGTTGTGGATTTAATTTGAACATATATATATATAAATCTTAGATATAATAAAATATCTTTATCTAACAACAATATATATATATATATATGACAATATCTGTAATATAGTCATATAATCATAAAAATAACATATAAAAGCTCTTTTCAGCAAATTTTAAATTTTGCCCTTTTCAATATGTCTTAATTACAAAAATAACCTATGTTGCATACATAGTGACATCTAACGGCTCTATATAAAATTAATACAAGCCTATAATTACACTTAAATATCTTTATAATAACAAATATTATACAACCCTCCATTCATTTTTCATTATCCAATTATTAGTTAAATTAATTGCCTTTTTATAAATGTTCATACAATTATTTCTGTTATAATTAATGTAATTGGGTTCATATATCTTCCTTCTATTAATTTCTTTAATATAATTTAATGGACTTATATTCTTAACACAATCTATTCTATGTCCATATTTTAAGTAGTGAACATATAATACAGATCTGTCATCTCTTCTATTAATAGCATTATTATGTTCTTTAGCCCTTTCTTCTAATTGTTTTGCTGTATGTCCATAATAAACCATACTGCAAACCCCACAAGTAATTTTATATACTATATATATATATAAAGAATTAATGAATTTCGAAACAATTATGACATCTTTGCTGATATAGAATAAGAAACCACATGAAATAAAATTATAAGTTTAAATATCATTCAACAACACATTTCTTTTGGGAAAAAGTCATCTGGAAGTTATTGGTGGATATATTTATTTGTCCAAGAGGCTGTGAACGAAAGGCCATGAAGATATATAACATCATTTTTATGCTACAACTTGAATTAAATACTGGAAAATTAGTTTTGTATATTAAATAAAGCTGTTTAAACAGTTTGCATCATTTTATAATAATAATTTAATCAAAATAATATCATGATATGCTTTTGCAAATTATATCTCAGCAATTACCATATTTTATAGTTGAGATGAGAGACTTATTAAATTTATTACTTGACAATAATAAGATAACAATCTTTTTAGTGGTTGTACATCTATATCAAAAACAACAGCTTTAAATAATAATTTGTCCACAATTGTAATAACTTTAACATTAACAATAGAATATTTTGATAAGTCTAAAGTGTACTATTATATGTTCAATTAGTTTTGGCTACAATTATTTATAAGAACTGTTTCTTTTACTCCAGTAAAAAGTGATTTCAGAGCACAGTTTGTTTCTGTCAAATTTTGTTCTTCCATATTTAGTATATTCATTTATCATTACAATTTAGTCAGTAGCTAAATTTGTAGTAATGTGCATGTAAGAAAATGTGGAACAAAAATCATTATCACATTTTTATATAGTAAAGGAAGCTGTAGGGCACCCAAGTTTAAACCCTACAAGATCCAGTTTTGAAAGCTTAAGACAGAAAGAGAGTGGGGCAACAGTTATGTTCTTTATTTGTTTGTGTGTTGATAAAAAAACTCAAAAAGAATAGTATATACGGTTAGTTGTTCAATATTTAATTTTTTTTGTTAAAAAGTGAAGTAGTAACACATATATAGGCAGTGTGTGTGTAAGCTGTTTAATTATCATTGTATATTTCAAATATTAAACTCTCTTCAAAGCTAACGATTTGCTAAATTCTAATATTTTATTTTTATCTGTCTATTTTTCTTTTTCTATGATTATAGTTTGGGATTTGGAAGTTAAGGATTTGATTTTAAATATTAAAATTATAATTTCTAGAAAGCATTTAGATTATTTTATAGGCCCATTTTATAAATGATAGAGTGTGTGTGTACATTGCACAAACAAACCTACATTTATTACATATTGAAAAAAAAAGTTAAAACTGTTACATTATTTGCTTCACAATTTTGTGTTAAAGGAGAAAATCTGTGTAAATTAGATATATATTTTTGTAACAATTTTGTTTTTATAAAGATTGGTTGTTTTTCTGTTAAAGCTTGGTGAGAGCTCTAAGTTTTAAAATTGTCCCATCAGCTTGATCAAAGCAAGCAGCTCAAATTTTAGGTGTTACATTTGTGACAGATGTCAAGAAAAAGGATTGACAATTTTTCTTTCAAAACAAGATTAGTCTGAAAAATCAAAGTAGTGTGATTTTTAATATGTTTCTAGAGAAAGTTACACTAGAAATCTAATTGAACGAGTTAGCTGAAAAATAAACTATAAAAACTTGTCTGGGAAAAATCAGAAAAGAGATTTTTAAAATATTGAAACTAAGGCAGACAAGCATTTTAATTCTGCAAATATCCTTTTTTAAAATCATTTTTTTTAATATCAAGTTTTTGAATATTGAAAATATAAGGATGTCGGGCTAGAAAAAAAAATATATTTTCTCGTCTGTCTACCAAACTCATCATCAACCAGCATATCATATAGAAGAAAATGTCTTGTCTGAAATTAAAATATTATACACCTGATGACTGATTAAAAAGAAAAATTTGATATCTTAAGCAAAAGAAACATTCACCTGCATTTGAAAGCTGAAGGAAAATGATTAATCAACTGATAAGTATTAAATCATCTAGTACAAATTAAATCATCTAGTACAATTAGTCCAGTGAATGAATTTAAACCCAGTAAGGAAAAATTGCAAATGAGAGAACAACTGATATACTCTAATGGAAGAATTATGCTTAACAAGGAAGGGAGGAGGAGTTCCAGTGGCAAATAATATCACCATCATCGTTAAATAATTACAAACCTCAAGAAAAAGAAATCGTTCCAGCAAAAACTGCAGAAATTGAGTGCTGCAAAAGTATGAACATTAAACAAGCTATGTTTGAACCCGTGGGACTGGTAATATGAATTTTCATTATCTATTTTCTTTTATGATTTCAAAGACGATTTGTAACATTTTAGAGATGAAGTTTTATATTTTTTTTTCTTGGAACTTTAAAACAACCATAATCGATTGAAAACAAAATTTTCTTCAATAAGAATAGTTATAGCCTAGAATAAAAATTTTATGTCTGTTAGAACTATTATATCCAGCTTATTAATGAAGTATTTTCTAAAGGGTATTATTGTATATGAATCTAAATTAGTTATGAAATGTTATTAATATGTAAAATATTTTTTGTATTATTATTTTTTTAATATTTTGGTTATTATGGGATAAACACACCTACACAGAAATATATTAAATTGTTACATGGATATAATTGCGTGTGGATGGAAGAATAATAGACATATATAGCGTTAAAAATATTAAGTTATTTTTGTTTTGATTTAAGATATAGTGATCTTAAGAGTAGTTTAACAGGGATGGGGGAGAGACAATTTAAAAACTTGTTTCTTGAAATCTTCTTTTTCCGATTCTACTAACATTTTTTTTAAAAAACATTCAACTTTACATGTTAGATTATAAAAGTATGTGTGCAAAAGAGGAAAAAAAAAGAGTGGATTTTTTTTTATGAAATATTTTCTTGTGAATTGAAAACTTTAGCAAACTTAGTATCCCATTTAATATACATTATATATCGTTGACGGGAAAGGGGGAAGAATTCAAAATTAATCTTATGATTGCCAAATGATCAATTATTGTTATTATCATTATCTTCATATGAATTCTTAGTTTTATCTTTTAATTGTTTGTATATGTTCATAATAAATTAATAAATGTTAAATTGTTTTATTAAATGAGGCGTATATAGTTCATTGAAAGTATTCTTTATTAGTTGTGATCATTCATCATCAATGGTTAATATTGATTATTTAAGATTTAATTAGATATATTAAGATTAAGCAATAGTTATGAATTTCTTTAAAAATTAAGTTTTATGATTAGGCTTAGTCCTAAAGCTGTGGATGGAACTATTATTATCATCATCATCATCATCATGTTTTGATTAATGAGCTAGATAAATGTTCAAAGGCCATAGATAAATAAGTGATTTCATGGTATTTAGTTGACATTCATGTATAATTATCATAACCACCATTCCATCATCTATATCCTGCAAGGATGAGTGAATTGCCATCCTAAATTAATAGTATAATCTGAGCTAGTAAAACTTATAAGGATATTGAAACACATTTATTATGTTAAGATCTAGGAAATGATTTCTGTCTAATGAATTTTATATACTCCCCTTTAGTTTAAGGATGTTTGATGATTACCTAAATGTTAATGCATACAGTGATATGGGTCTAAAAGTAAAATCCTCCATTTTTGTTAGAAATAAAGTACCAAAAAGGGATTCAAACCTGGTACCTGTGAAAAGGTTATAAGATATAACTGTGTCTAGGTTCAGATAATCTAGTGGCGCCCTGCTAGACCATATTCACTTGTTATTTACTTAAATATGCACTTGACATCAAACCAAAAGATGAAAGTGGATCAAATCTACTGTCTGTATACCTGAGAAGATATTTTATTGAGTTACTAGTGTACTCACCCACTTGATGTTATTTCCTGAGTTATAATAGTCTGTTCTTAATAATTTGTTTATATTTTCTACTTGTTTATTGATGATACAATGGCTGTCTAACTAGGGTTTGAAATAGGCCAGATACCTTAAATGACTAGTCTCCAAGCATTATTGTTTCTAATTATTGATATTGTGATATCTTTAGAAATCTTAAGTAGAAATTGATTAATTTAAGCCACCAATATTTTTATTGAATATTAATATTTACTTGAGTATTGGAGGCATTAAATTTCGATGACTATTATAGCTACTATCCAGATATGAAATGGTAATATTTATATTTGAATCTTTTCTTAGTTAATTTATGTTACAGTATATTCATTTATCATTCTTGAGATGAACAATTTTGAATATTAAATAATTTAGAAATGTTGGATATCAGTCTATTAAAAAAAAGCAGACAATATTAATTCAAACTGCATTAAAATTTGAAACTTCTCTAACTTATAAAACCAATGGCAACTTTTTATAATACTATCTAGAATATTCTTAGAGATTTTTATGTAAAATATGTTCATATGGTATGAATTTGATGTTCTAAAATATTATCTAATCTTTGACCAGTCTCTCTTCCTCTCTCTACGTTAGCAGATTTTCAACATTGTATAAATGTAAATATTGAAATTAAAACAGGAAATTTCTGTGTATTTAATTAAAAATGTTTCAGTTGGAATATAACTAGGCAAACAACCAATTACACTGCAAACTGAAATCATATGATCTATTAATAGTATTTTCTATCTGAATCATCATTAAATCACTTTTCCTTTAAAAGATAGACGCTGGAAAACTATTTTTGGATAATGTGGTTTTATCTTGTAAGGCCAGTTATTAATTATTGGATTGCCTGATTACATCATAATTAAGATATTTTTAAATACATGGAAACTTCTGTTGTGTATATAATCAAAAATTATTAATAATCGTTTATATCCAGAGTTCCCAAAGTGGTTGATATTGACCCCCTGGGGTCGATTTATACTTTCTAGGGTCAATAATTTCAATAAAAAAATTGGAGGGTCAATGACAGCAAAAATATATCCCCTTATTACTGCTATTTGTTATTTCAAAATATCTATGATTCCAATAGTTACCTAATTAAGAAGTAAAATAATTCAAAAACACATTTTTTTTGATAAAAACACATTACATACCAAACATGCAAAAAAATGTATCATTTAAAGAGTCACATGTAAGCATGCATGAAAATACATGTAGCACAAATGTGTCTGTGCATTGTCTTAATGAACATATCAAAGCAAGTGCAGACATGAAAAATAGTTGCATGTCTGCATTTATTCACAGTGGGACGAGATGGAATTCGATATTAGCAAAATCTATCAGTCTTGTACGTTCATGTTTTTATAAAACCACTATAAATTGTTTCATTTGATGTGACATGTATTTATTTGTGATTTGAACTTTGAATATAATTATTTATTGAAGAGCAGTAATATGAAAAAGAAAATCAGAGGACACAGTTTATTTATTTGAGTTTGAACAAATATCATCTGCTTCAAGTTAGTACATATTTTGTTTTGTTTTTTTTATCACAGGGACTGTCAAAATTGTTTGTTAATAATAGTTTTACTTTCTTACAATAATAATATGGCTGAACCAAAAAAGATATCCTGACAGTCCAGATTGGACTATTTGAAGCTAAGATTTATTCCATCATTATCAAACAAACATTTACCAATGTACCTCATATGTAAAAAAGTCTTTAGCAATTATGCTATTCAACCATCAAAACTAGTAGATCACTTAAACTAAATTCATACTGACAGCAAAGAAAAAGATTTGTCATACTTTTAATCACTTAAAGATAAAATTCAAAGAGAACTATGATAGATATGTTTGTTTCATTATCGAAGTAAAATGATAGATTAAGGGCATTGTACAACATATCCTTATTCATTGCCATGTCTTGTCAGCTACACACCATAGGGAAAAAACTGATTCTAATGTCCATAATTGCTAATATTGAACACTATTCCACAAACCTGCATAAGATGTTATAAAAAGATTCCTTTGAGCAGTAACATAGTTCAAAGATGTATTGATGAAAGGAGTAACCAATGTGGAAAACTGTTTGTGTAATCATGTGCAAAAAAGATTTTTCCTCTAATTGGATAAGTCAACATTAGCCGGTAATGAAGATTTGTTGCTAATATACATTTATTTTATTTAAGATCAGGAAGCGCATGTAGAGCTGCTTTTTGCTAGAACTTTAGAAATTGATGCGAGATGAATTGATTTTTAATTTAATGGAGTTATTTTTATGAGAAAAAGCAATTCCATTGAGAAATATGATATCTGTTGTGACAGATAGAGTACCAGCTATGGTTGGTCATTATCATGGTTTCATAAATTATCTGAATATGTAGCTGAAGTGCTTGGAATTTATTGTATAATCCATAGGCAACATTTAGTAGCCCAGTACTTTAGCTGCAAATTGCATCAATCACTTCAGTTTATAACAGCTGTAAACAAAATTTGAAGTCACACTTTGAACACTAGACTGTTTGCTCAATTATATGAGGAAAGTAATGGAAGATTTTTATAGATTGGATCTCCATACTGAAGTCCACTGGCTTTAAAAAGGTTTATTTTGGGAAGATTTTTGGCATTTTTTCAATTTGTTTTCAAGTTTTAGGAAGACAAGACTTCCACTCCGAAAGAAAATTTACTTACAATTAAAATAGATATTGCTTATTTAACTGAGTCATTTGGAAAATTTAATGATGTTAATTTACAACTACAAGGAGACAGTTTAAATCTCATCAAAGCAAAACCAGTCATATCAGCTTTTGTCACCAGATTATTGTTTTTAAAGCAAACTATTGCAAGATCTGAGTTTTCCCAGTTCCTTAACTTATTTAAGATGGACACAATCCAAAAAGAAAACATCTTGTTGTATGTTAACCACATGGAGGATCTTCACTTAGATTTCAAAACTAGATTCAAAGATATGAACCAAATATAATTTGCAAGATGGGCTGATAACCACCAGCATGAATGAGGATCTTAAGATACAATTTAAACAGGGTTATCAAACATTTTAGCAGCAACAAGATAATCCACTTCTGTACCCAGCTCTATGGACTGCTGTACAAAAATATTTGCTGGAATTTCTATCATTTTATCTGATAGAGAAGAGGCTTCAGTGTAGTTTTAAACCTGCTTCAGAAAAGACATCGATTTCATATCACTAAACATGGAGAATGCAACTCACTAATTTAAAACTGAACATAGATAAATTGTTGACAAATCACCAGATGCACCCATCACATTCAATTCAGTTTTCCAAGCTAATTTATTTGGTATTCTTATTTTTATAATTATGATTTAAATCTTTCCTTGTTAATATATTAATTTATTTCTGGCTTGTGTTTTAGAATTAAGAATTCCACATGCAGTTATTATTACATCTGACTGCCTGTCACATAAGCATTTTTAAAGCATATCTGTTGACAGTTTTAGCCTTTCACATTATTACTACATCATCTGCTTGTGCTTAATAAATTAATATATTTACATTTGTTATGATAATTTCATTAGATTTGAAAATTACTGCATAGTAAATTGAAAGATTTCACGTTGTTTATTAATATATAATATTTAGTGAATTAAATCTGAAGGTGTTTAAAGCTTCATGTTTTTAGTTCAAAATGCTTGAGTCTGGCTTATTTATATATAAATTTAAGTAGAGAGGAAGGTGGGTTTCCATCCTTTTCTCGTATTTCTGGCTTGTGTTTTAAAATTAAGAGTTCCATGCAGCCATTATTACATCTGAATGACTGTCACATAAGCATTTTTAAAGTGCATCTGTCGAAGGTTTTAGCCTTTCATGTTATTATTATCTTTCCTTGTTGTAATTCTGTCTAAATAGGTTGATTTTTTTATTTCATTTTTACATTTAATAAAATGATTTCAATATTTGTACACAATATATATATATATTTGCTTTATTTTTTATAAAATATAGAAATGTAGAAACAAAAACCATGCGATTATATTTACATATGTGGGTATCAAAATTATTGTATATATATCTTTTACATATAAATTATTATAAGTTTTTATTTATACAGGAGTCTAAGAAATTATTAAATCTCCTAACGTTACCTTCATTTCATTTAATCAACTATTTTACAATATGTCATTATTCAAGCATTTGCTAAAAGCAATTAGATGAGGATATAATGGAAGATTGTTGATTAAATTTAATAAATGCAACTCTATGAGATTGACATCAGCACTTAGAATATCGCTCTCTAATTAATTATTCGATTATATATGCATGTGTACATGTTGAATCTGATTGGCTTTGTGCAATGATGGAATGACAGGCTGGGAGCTCAGATCATGGATTGTGACTCCAACTTTGTGACTTTAGCATTCAAATCTTATGAATTCTTGAGGAATAAATGATGATGAGTGGTGATTCAGCAGAAAATCTGCATCTTGAGGATTTTGCATTTTTTTCACATATATTTATAATAAACTATGATGAGTACTGGTTCAGCACAAAATACGCATGTTGACGATCATGCATCTTTCTCATATATATTTATGATTATATACCTCCATAAGATGTTAATAATGGATAGAAATCAGTCCTTACCATGAGTGAGAATGGTGTAGTAAATTACACTACAGAAATATTATTCATAAAGTGGATAATCTCTAGTATAATGGAATGACTAATAAAAATTATTAATATACTTTCATTGATATACTTTCATCAAGTGATTTGTGCAGTAAATTTGACATATCAGTTAAACTATAGTAATTGGCTATCTATATATACTAAATAATGATAGAGGTATGTATGAAGATATGTAAGAGCATATGACCTGGGCTAGCTGATAAGTGCTGGTTCAGCATGAGATATGCATCTTGGGGATCATACACTTTTTTTACATGTCTTTGGTTATATGTTTGTAACTACACACCTCCACAATTTGTTAAAAGTGAATAGAAACCAATCTCTATCTTGCATGAAAGTAGTGTGGTGAAAATTACACCATAGAAATATTATTCATTAAGTCTAATGAATGACTAATAAAAATTATTAATATACTTCTAGTAAGTGGTTTGTGTTAAAGTTGTAAGATTAGTTAGACATCAATCAAACTATAAAATTTATATTAATTTTTTGAACATTTTCACAGAAAAGGTAAACTTCATATATACATTTATTTCTCTACTGCTTAGCATGCTTTTGACAATTTTGTCATATTCCTAATACTTACACTTTTCAGGAGTTCATATAAAATTCATGGCTTTTAAATTTTTTTCAGGTCTTAATTTAATATTTAATTATGTTTATTTTATGCAGATTTTTTTTAATGTTCCATTTCTTTTTGAGAGAAAAATACATCAGTCCTTTATATTATAACGATCCAAACGAAGTGGGAGATCGCTTCGCACCGCACCGCACTACCAAAGGGCGCCATCTAGGCATTTGAGCCTAGAAAAATTTATAAAGTAGGCAGATACGCGCTGTTAGGATTCCACTTTATTTACATATTTAGATCGTTAGCCCATTGTCACTAGCTCAGTGGAATAGCAGAGATTTAATAATATCATTTACTAGTATATAAAAGAATAAAGTAAGCCACTGCCAGTAATTATCATACAAACAGATTTATTTATGCACATATATATAAGGTTTAAAATTATTTTAGTGATTTACATTTAAACATTTAACATTATTTTTAACTTTGATTTTACTTTAATTTACATTGAGTTACTATTATATTATAAATTTACATTTTTAATCAAGTTCGCATAGATGGGCTTATAAACCTGTTTAATATGTTGCTATAGATCGGTTACATAGATTTCAACGGTCAAAAACATTTCAAAGTAAACATAAACGATCAAAATACAAAATTATTGATTACTGACAATTGCATAGGGAATTATAAGAAACCCTCTAGTATTCATCGTAAGATACTTGCATCGTCACCAATAACTTAAAAGACATCCGAATAAATACATTTTTAGATACTCACCGTAAGGTATCATTATTTATCGAATGTCTATATATTTTGATCAAATATGAAACGCAAAACATAGTTAACCGATAAACAATCCATGCAAGCGTCTATAAACAACTTAAATTTAATAGTTTTATTTAGGATCGAGCCTGAATCGACTACATAGATTTGCACTTGAAAATAAAATATTCTATCCCTACTTAACCTTAGGCAACACATTTCGCAATCAACTGGCGCCAATCCATCTGATACATTCATGTATTCAATGTAGCATGATACGACGACACAACTATATTGTCAGGAATGTACATCTGAACAATATGTAGAAATAGAAACGACATTGACTCTCCACCCACAGGGATGTGACATCTGTGGGCAAGTAGATCAATAAACTAAAAACTCCATAGGAATGGGCTGCGGTATTCTGCCGACTTACAAACCCATCCATAGGCAAACAGAGGGTGTGTGGCGTATATCTAAAATCCTGCCCGTAGCGGATCTCATATTACACCTACTAATTACATAAATATATCCAATCCATTGAACCAATTCAACTACGAAATGAACAACCCAAGATTACCCTCCCTTAATATATCTTTACAAATCGATACAGCCATTCACGCCCGACTTAAGTTTAACATTTTTATAATTAATTTAACGGAAAACAAAAATCATAATAAAACTTACAGAACAAAATTACATAAATAAATAAATGGAAATGATTTTACAAATTAAATACATTAAATAAAATTATAACCAATTAATAAATATTGTTGGTCAGATAGAATAATATTAAAATCATTTTAAATATGAAAAGTTTTTAATTTACTGTTCATAAATTTTAAAGTTCTTACGGTTATTGAAATAGTTCATCCTATTATATTCTTCGCCGTTTAAACGTGAATTCCCACGTCGTCCGAAGATTAGTATCCGGTTGATTTATTTATTTATCCTTTGGAGATTTTGTTTTCGTGTAGTTGGTCCTCATTGTATAAACGATGGCCCATTTTTTTCTCTTTCTTAGCAGAACTGAAAGGATTGAAGCTGTGCGTCTTTTTCAATCCCCCCAGCGCTAACACCTAGCTGTTACATCGTCAATAATCAATCAATTTCCAGTCACTCACCTATGCTTTCCAAAACTTGTCCTTTTTATATTTTTGTCAAAGGATTGAATTAACATTGCGTCATGGATGTAATGATCCTTTCGCTGAGGTCCGATTTCCCAAATGGATTTCTTTCATTGGCTAATCCGTTTCTATTGTTTTCTTTCTATCTGACTGAAGTTATTTCATTTAAATGCTCAAGGCTGGTTTACATTAAACTAATTAACAATCATTTCCATTTCTAATTAATTACCCTGTTTTCCAAATCAAAACTAAATTTTAAAAAGATTTGGAGATAAAATTATATCTCTAAATCTTTTTAAAATTTAGTTTTAAAAATACCTTTTTCTTTAATAAAAATTTTATTTTAATAATTTTTATTATCTGTGCGACTTAATATATAAGAGTTTAAGACGATATTTTAATTTCAATTTTTAATTTTTAAAGAAAGTTTTTAAATGCGAACTTTTTATTTTAACTTGTTTAATAATTATATATAAAAAAACAATGTAACGAACGTCTGTGCTCGTTACAATATATATATAGTCTGGCAATCCTGTGCAATCATCCAGGTCTTTTTAATCTTACATTTTTAATCCTCTTTTTCTCCATGCTGACTATTTTAGCTGTTGTTAAGTCAAGCATATGGATGAATTTATATTCATGATTCAAAAATATTGATGTATATTCTTCACTACTTTATGCATGATTATATAAATGTTTTTTTCTGGACTACTCTGATAAATAAATTTTCATGTGACTCTCCATAGTATGAAACCTTGTTGCATGGGGACATTGCATAGAATTTTATAAATGATTTGTTGTGCTAGCTCTGAGAGTAATGAGCTATTTAATAATGCATTTAGTGAGGGAGGATTCTGAAAGTAACATTATATGTGTTTATATCTATGTTTTCAATTTTTGTGATATTTTAGGAAAATATGGGGAAATGATTCATTTTGTTGGCATCCATTTGTTAACATTGTGAAGGGTTCTTCATTTTATTATAAAATTCTTCAACAGTTTTATTTTATTATAGTTATATCTTAAATGTATTAGGTACTCTATATAAATATCTGTATTGTTCTTATGATTAATCTCAAATTTACATAATTTGCTGTTCCTTTACGAGAAGCCATTTAAGCCAGCTAAATATCATAAAAAATGAAAAGCATAAATACATACCCAAATAATGAGTTTCAGTACTCTCACCCCTCATTAAATGCATTATTTAATAACTCTAAAGATAAATTGTTTTCAGAGCCACAACAACAAATCATTAGTAAAATTCTGTGCAATGAACCCATGGTCAAGGCTTCATACTATAAGGAGTTGTATGTGAATTTTTCTACCAGAGTAGCCCAGCACAAATACTTATATAATTGGGCACAAAGAAATGAGAAATCTCAACCAGAAAAATGAAATTGCAACCTAAATTTTTCCATTCCATTCCTACATTTAATATCGAAAGAACCGTTAACACACAGTTCACAATAGAAAATATTTTTCTAAAATTCTAAGATTTTAATGTGAAAACATTGTATTAGAGACATTCATCTTGAATAAAATGTGAATATCATTAAGATTTTTTTAAAAGAAAGTATATAACATTACTTAATTTATTTTTACAATACATTTCCTCAATGCCTATAATATCAATATATAAATTAGTTATTGCTATTAAGGTTTAATCTTTTTTGATCACAATTTTTGGTTTTTAATGGTTTCTCCATTTAATGATATATGGCAAAAAAGGTTTGGAAAGTCTCTACAAATTTTGTCAAATTATTTTTTAAGTTTCTAAATGTTGAAAACATGTCAGTTGCTTGACTCTTGCTTAGCATGTAGGATTCCTTCAAATGCAAATTTAGAAAGGCTAGGTGACTTTGCTATTAAGAAAGGTATTGCATGTGTTATTTTTGTTGTTTTATAATTAAATGTAAGTAATAATGATTGTTTAAGTTTTTTCATGATTATATTGTAGTATAGCCAAGAGTAGTCTTTGGTCAGACAAAGAATAACACATAACTATGAAATTGAATGTTAAAATAGTTATTATAGATAATCATAGTACAAAAATATATACAAACATTTTGATACATTAATTTGGTACTGCTAATGTCTGGAAGAAATTCTGTGACTTCCCTTTTAAACTGTAACACTTCTAGCTTAAGGGTCACTTGGCATGTGCTGGCATAATGATGACTGAAGCTAGAAGTTTCTTGTTTCAAGCCTTAAATGTCACATGTGCTGGCATAATGATGGCTGCAGCTAGAAGTTTCTTGTTTAAAGCTTAAGCATGCCATACTGATTTCATAGTATTGTGAACAATGTAGTACTGACATTCAGCCTGACAACTGTCTGTTGTTTTCTAATTGTCGACTGTTTTCCTTCTCCAATGGACATCACTATTTAGCAAGATTCTGATTCTTACTGGAAACAATCATATTTACTATTGGAACTTTCCAGTTGATCTGCTTATACAACTGATTATTTATTTACTTTTATTATTATTGCATTCATTCAGTCTTATTGTATATTGAATCTTGTCTCAAAAGTATTATAGTAAATGGAAGTCCATTATTTGAGAATAGGCTTAAAATGAGTTAGTATGAGTTCAGAACAATTTTTCACTGGAAGGGTCAGCTTTGAATCTCATAGTTCTTAAGAGAGGCAGCTGGGTGAATGCCTAGGTAATTTCTTGTTTTATCTTTCAGCCTAGTAGTCATCATTCCCAGGTTTCTTCACATGGACTGAACTCTTTTATGATATTCACTTTTTTTATCAGGCTTGAATTGTTCATCTTGTATGAATTTTTTATGAGGTCAGGAAAAAACTTCTTCATCAAGTCCAAATTCTTCATGGGATCTTTTAAAGGGTCTGATGAATTATTCATTGTTGCATGAGTGTGTAACCTGTCTTAAATTGATCTTGCCTCTATGATGGTATTGCCCATCAGTGGTCTGGACAATATATGAATTTTTTTATGTTTATGATTGTTGCTGTAGCCCATTTGATACTCCCTTTGAACATTTGGAATAGGACTATATATACCTATCCACATTTCTGATACTTTATTTTGCTTTCATGACCATACTGATTTTTCCTAAATATTAACAAAATTGTCTTAAATTACAGACTCGGTTTATTATTAAACATATCTGAGAAATTCCATTTTACCTTTATTATATCTGTGAGCTAGTTCTACTTTAATCACCATGTAACCTAAGTGATTGAACCTGTCATGTACTTATAGATTGCTGACTCAGCATCTGACTCAACAGTAATTAAATAGATTTTAAGCATTGTTACTTTAACTCCCATTTCATCAAAGTGTAGTATTTGGTTGCCTTGGTAATCAATAATCATTCTATTGTAGCTTATGATTATTTTTTTAATAAGAATAGTGCAAGTATTTTTGAATAGATCCATTACTAATGCCACTGCTATTGGTGTAGCATTAATTATAATTTAGGCTTTGAATTCTTAATTAATGCTTCTTATATTATTTGTACAGCACTTTTATGTTATTTATTTAGTTACTTACTTTGGGTATTTTGGGTTTTTTTAGAATGACCTTTTTCATTCTTTTCTGAATGACTTCCTTTTTTTAAGCATACTTCCTCTATATGACCAATATGATTGCAATATCTACAAACTCTACATAATTATGGACATTTGACATGTGAGTGCTTTAGATTGCCACCTCTATAGAAAACTTTTACATTTGTTTTTGCTTATTTATTCTGGATATTTTTAATGTTTTTAGTTGAAGATTTTGTAAATTTATTTTGGTCATATGGAGAGTCATCTGACCCAGTTTTGTGATCAGCAACTTTAATATTGAAGTCAATTTATTTTGTAATGAAGCTATCTGATGCACAATAGGCACAGAGTTGATTGGATGATTGCTAACTCAAAAGTGCAATTTGGGTCCATTAAAAGATTGATCTAAGACTGCAGTCTTTCATTTACAAATGAAATATTCTCTGTGCTTCCTTTATGAAATTTTTGCTGCTTCCTCTTCTCCCTGATAAGGGAGATTAAATTTGTATCTCTGTTGCACTGTTAGGGGGTTTGAACAGAAATGATGTCAGGAGAAATACATCTATTGCTATATTGAAATTTAACACAAAAGATTGCAAAGGAATTGATGTTGAAGAAACACAAATGATTATAAAAGTTGGTAATTTTTGATTTGGTTTGCTTTAAAAAAAGAAAAAACTTGATTCTCATATACTGGCTAATTTTATGAAATGAGGATTGAAGTCTCTCAAATAATAAACTTTCATCATTTTGATATTTTTTCACTGTGAAAAAAATATTCAATTTAATTTATAGAAAAATGAGCAACTATTAGTGTTCATATTAATAATGCTGATTGTCAATATTTCTCTAAAATACATAACAAGGCTTCTAAACAACAGATGAAAACAGATCTGGTTGTGACTATGCCAATTCTGCTAGACTTATACTGTAGTATGGATGGAAATATTATTCCAGTCACTTAATACACAACTTTGAAAATATATATAAAGATATTTATCATATGCAACTATAAATACAAACTATATACAAATGTTTAGATACAATAGTTTGATAGGAATGCTGTGGCTTTCCTTTAGAATATAACTATTCCACCCTACAGGTAGCTTGCTTTGTGGGCATGTATGGTGATGATTGTAGCTAAAAACTTTCTTCTCCAGTCTTGTGCAACCTTACTGAATTCTACAGTATTTTGAACAATAGAGTAATGCTGTTCTGCATCTGACAGTAGTCTGGTAGTTGTCTATTTTCCCTCTTAAATGGACCACAATATTTCCATACTTATAAACAATTAGAGTTACCAACCAATCTTTCCAATTGGCCCATTTATGCAATTGTCTGTTTATTTATGTTATTCAGTTGGTCAGTCTTTTATTAAGTCAAATCTGATCTTGATAATATTGTAGTAAGGATAAATCAATTATTTGAGTGTAAGATTAAAAAAGTTATTTTTTAGGATATTTAATCCAATGCTACTGGGATAAATTCATATATTAATCTTGTAGCTATAAAAGTTTACACTTTATTAACTCAGATTATTGTAATCATAAATATATGAAAACCATATAGACAAAAACTTTCATAAAGTCCATTTTTAAAAAATTTTTAAAACAGTATGTGCTTGGCTAACTTTTGACTATTGCAAGTCATAGATGTAACACAAATTGGGAGTGGGTGTGTATATATGCCATTTTTTCAAATTTACATAAAATTTAAATATGAACCTTAATTAGGAAAAATAGGCCCTCTTTTTGAGAGGGGCACACATGGTTCTTTTCTATTAATAGAGTTTTTATCACCTGATATATGCCATGCCTCTTTATTTTTCATTTAAAGTCCTGAATTCAGTGTTTACAAAAGAGATGACCAGTTGTAGAAATATGTTCAAAAAATATTGAATCTGTATCTGTATTTGTTCTAGCATTATTATATAGGTGTGTGTGTTGGACTATACATGTATACAGGTTTGCCTGATATTCCCCATAGTAAATGGAATGGCAGGTGAGTTCCTGGCATTTAATTTTTATAAAGACTTCAGAATGCAGATCAGTTGGCAAGGTATCCTTTGCATTGTTGAAAAGCTGATGCGATAGAAGTGTGATAGATAGGGCAACCTGATGAGTAGGAGTAAGAATTTTAGTAATGTTAGGTATATAGGAACAGGACATCCAGGGTTTAGAATCAGTGAAGGTAGGAGGTGTTGCATTTTCTAGTAAAAGTTTTTGATGGTTTGTTAAAGTCAATAGTCTTTATATCTAATATTATATAGTTCAGATATATATTAGCTGATATTATTTTTCCTGTCTGATTCAAACTTGCACAAATGAAGATTGCAATATAGGAACATGTGATTTACCCACATTAAATTATAAAATGGTTATTAAACCAATACAGCTTCATGACTTTATTCATACTGACTATCTAGCACTATGCCCTCACAAACTTGCAGATTTTAAAGCCTTTTTATATCACAATCTTCATTTGTGCAAGTTTCAACCAGATAGAAAAGACAATATCAGCAAATACATGGATGAAGACTTCTACAAACCATCAGAAATATTTACCACAAAATGTGACAAATACATGGATGAAGACTTCTACAAACCATCAGAAATATTTACCACAAAATGTGACACCTTTTACTCCCTACTGATCTTAAACCCTGGATATCCTTTCCCTATATACCTAATGTAATATGATATAATCCATCACATTACTTAAATTATTACTCCTACCCACCAAGTTGCTTTACACGCCACACCTCTATTGCACTGGCTTCTCAATAATGCAAATGATACCCTAAACAATTGACCTTCGTTCTAAAGTGGTTTACAAAATTAAATGCCAGGAACCCACCTGCCTTTCCATTTACTATGGGGAATCTTGAATAAATCTTTCTACACCTATAGCCCAACACTTATATCTATATAATAATGCAGCAAATACAGATATACACTTAATATTTTTTTGAAGATTTTTCTACAACTGGTCATCCCTTTGATTCTTCATCTAATAACATCATGTGCACTGAATGCAGTAACTTAAAAAAAAGGGTAAAGAGGTGTGACATATATCATGTGACAAAAACTAGAGAAGAATCATTTGCACCACTCTCAAAAAGATTGTATATTCTCCCTAATTAATGTTCATATTTAAATTTTATATAAATTAGCAATAATAGCATATATGTATACCCACTCCCAATTTCCTATTTATGCTAAGTCTATGAGTTGTAATAATAAAAAAAAAATGATTTTGTGAAAGCCTTTCTCTATATGGTTTGCATATATTTATGATTATATATTAATCTTATTGCAATGAATAAAATTTATAAACACTTAGTTTTACAGAAGATATATTATGATGCATTTAATGTCAATTTCAGAAACACCCAAACCTAACAAGCTCTTAAATAGCATGAAGGATAGTTTATCTTCAGATCAGGACCTCCAGATTGTTTACAAGATTCTGTTACCATAGGCCTGCTTGTAGAGCAATCTATTATGGAGAAACGTGCACTAACAGTGCCACCAAACTTACCACAACATAAGAATATTTGCAAACATGCAAAGAGAGATAATGTGAAATCTGCATTTCTAGAGCATGAAACAGAATCTGACTATAGTTTTAATTCACATAATATAATATTATATTATGTGTATGCAGAGTACAATGACCAGAAAATAAAATTTAAAAATGCATGGTTCATTGCTAACAACAGTCACAAAATTAACAAAAAAGATTTTAGCCTTATTCTAAAGGTGAAATATGTAAATCAACAAATTTACATATTAACTATCAAAGAGGATTTGAGTACAGATGTTCAAGCTCATTACAGTCATCCACTCTATCCAATATAACTGATATCTAAACCAATTGATGAATGCTGGTTCAGCATGAAATATATATATATATATTGGAGATAATTTATCCTTATCACATATATGTGGTCATGTGTATCAGTTATATTGGATAGTGTGGATGACTGTAGGGAATTTGAAAGTCTGGGTTCAAATCCCCTTTAATTACATCTAGTTTAAGTATCCATATTATACTTATATTTAAATATTACATATTATCTATCAGTTATGAAAACTTGTGGTTTTCTCTTAATTAATTCCAATCATCAAGTTTGAGCACTATGAATATGACCTACAATGAAAGAATTGCACAGCTTGTTATTATGTAACTGAAATAAATTATATTTTTCTTTAGAATTGAATAAACACTATTCTAGAGTTTTTGTTGTTGTTTTGCAAAATTTTCATTTTTGTTGATCAGTTCACAAACGTTTTCATAAGTTATTTAAGATAAGGTAATTTTAGAATTTCACCACTAAAGGATTCATTAACTTAAATGTTGACACATTTTAGGAAATGAATTTATTTGTAATATATGAGATTCAAACTCAGACTTTCACATGACCCTCAACTCATCATGCCATTTCATATTGCTGACCCACCTGATCACATATGGTGAAAAGATAAATAATCACCAATATACATATTTCATGTTAAGCCAGCAATCTCAGTTGGTCCAGATTGCTATCTCCACACATTTACAATCAGAGCTTAGCTTTATATTATGATAGCCAATCTTCATACTTTAATGGACAGGCTTCAAACTACTGCAACGCACAACTCTTCAGCCATCCATTTCATTGAAAATCTGATGATGGAACATTCAATGCCTACATTAGTGGCAAGATTGTCATCCTATCCATGTTGACATTTAGTCATTTCTGACGCCTCGTGTACTGGAGAATAATCCATTTACATACATATGCGAGGGATGGGCAGATCTTTAACGCACTATATCTCAACATGTAATTTTAATACACTGTACAGGCTTACACACACATGCACATATATACTGTAATGTTGTATTGTTTTTTTAAATATTAATAGAATTACAGAGTTTTTAAGTAGATAAAGTTTATCATTCGATTTTTTAAAAGCATTTTTTTTTTTATAATTTAATTATTGACTAACATTTTGCAGAATAAGTATTGTTCTGTCTTTAAATGCAATTTTAATAATTATATTTCATTTAGTGATTTTAATGGTTACGTACCTACCTACCTACCTACCTACCCCCCTACCTGCCTACCTACTTACCTACCTACCTGACTGACTGACTGTCTGTATAAGGATCTATCTAGGCATCTATCTTGCTATCCATCAATCCATCTATCTATCTATATAAATAAGTATGTATTAATTATACATTTACATCCTTTATTAAGAAATTAATTTCTGTCTATCAAATGGGAATGTTTTTGTGCAGTAAAAGGCAATGATAAATGGGTTGTCCATTTAAATTTCTCTATTTAATCTAATTTTTTATCTTGCAGTTGATGTCTGATGGGGACTGCATATTTTATTAGTAATGTTTTATATATAATTTATGTACTAACCATCATCACTTAACATGAGCAATCTCATATTTGAAATACCATTATAGATTTTAGCATATAGACTAAGACTATAGAATTAAAAGCTTGAATATATTTCTGTTATGTCTTTACAAAATAATAAAAACACTACAAATAATACTTAAAATAAATGTTAGATATATTTGTCATAAATTTTAGTATAGTTTACAGATCTATAACTAGTCTATTAAATAATACATATATTACTGATATCCCACAATTATATTATTACAAAAACCCGTAGGCTTACATAATAATATTAAACCTGTGGTGGGCTGTACATTACCCTAGTCGGTACTTTTAACCTTCAGCCCCGAGTTGGCTGGGTGGCGTCCTATATTCCTGAGTGAATATAAGTTCACAAAGTCCTTGCACTCACTGTGGCTCTCAGGAAAAGAATGAATCACTTTCTCCTTCTAAACTGCGTTTTAGTCTCGCACATTCCATTGTCTATTAATTAAGTTATTTTAATTAATCTAGGTTTTTCTTTTCCCCTCAGGAATTCATAATCTTTAATTAGTCCTTACTTCCATCTTGGATTTTGCTTCTATAATTTGCTTCAACATTATTCTGTTTAATTCATAAGTTTATTTACAGTTTATACAATTTTAGTCTTTTCCTTCTCACTTCATTTTAATATATTTTCTTCTGCCATAATTTAACCCTTGGTTTTAGATAACTATTATATACATTTCAATTCTTTCTATTTCTTTGTGTGCGCACATACTTTTCTATGTTTAGAATAATAACTTTTATTTTACCACGATTTTACTTCTAAAGTAATTTTATCGGCAACTATTTACAGATATAACACTCCTCCCCCACTTTAGAAGTTTTGTTTTTCCGATGTTACAAAATCTTCCAAATACGCTGGTTTTCTTTTAAAACACACTGGTCTTGGTGATTTTTTTTCCTCTTGAGGAAAACTGTTATCGATTTCCGTTGACCCTTCTATAATGATTTCCTCGTGTGGTTTAATATTCATATTTCTCTTGTTCTGTTTTATATCTTTAGGTTCGTCTGCTATCTCTATTTGTTGTTGCCCATCGTAAGTATTTTGTTCACTTTCATACCGTCTTCTAATATGATTTTTATGATGTCTATAGATTCGGTTATCTTCACCTTTAATTATGAAAATTTGCTTTGACAATTTTTTCTCTATCATATCATTTATCCATTTTTTCCTTAACATGTCTCTGCACATTACGTTGTCTCCAATACCAAATTTTTCTATTGTTTCTTCTGGTTCCCATTGTTCAAATTTCTTTGGTTTTAAGAAATCAAGTCTAGTTCTTATTTTTCTTCCAAATAATATTTCTGCAGCAGATTTTCTTGTCGATGTTGACGGTGTAATGTTTTGATACCACATGAATTCTTTTACAATCTTCTGTGTATCCCTACTAGTACTCTTTAATAAATTGCTTTGCTTGACGCATTGCTCTCTCAGCTAACCCATTCGACTCGGGGTGATACCGTGGTGTCAATATATGATTTATATTCCATGAGTCCATGCACTGTTTAAATTCGTTACTCACAAAACTTGATCTGTTATCTGACACAATCGCCTCCGGGAAACCGTGTAATAAAAATATTTCCTTTAGTATTTTTATTGTTTCCTCACTACTTGTCGATTTCGCTTGATGGCATTCTATCCATCTAGAAGTTGCATCTATTAATATGAAATATGTTTTTCCCTCTATAGGTCCAAAATGGTCAATATGTATACATTGCCATGGATTCGACGGCTTTGGCCATGACACATATTGTTTTACTGGTAAGGTCCTTTCTGCTTGGCATATCTCACATTTATTTATAAAAGTTCTCAATATCCACATTAATTTTTGGCTACCACACATAACTTTTGGCTAGAGCCTTTGCTCTCACTATCCCTAAGTGTCCTTGGTGAATTATTTTCAAGACTCTCCATCTACCTTCAGGAGGGATCACTATTTGATCTCCCATCACTATACACCCTTTACAGATTGATAGTTTGTCTCTGTTCATCCAGAATGCGGTTGATAAACTGTTCCGGTTTCTTTTCTGGCCATCCATGTTTAATCCACTTACATAATATTCTATAACTTTCTTCCTTTTCAGTCCAATCCTTAGTGTTTTTACTATTTATCATTTTAGAATTTAAAGTATCAATGAAGTTCACTTCAACTTCTATTTCACTCTCCTTGTTATTTTCCGGTACTCTGGATAGAGCATCTGCATGTGCTATACATTTGCCTTTTATGTATTCTAAACTGAAATCATAATTATCGAATATATTTACCCATCTGATCATTCTCAGGCTTAAATGTTCCGGTATCGGGCAATCTTTCCCTATAATGCTTATTAATGGCTTGAGATCCGTTATTATTGTAAAATCTCTTCCATAAATATATTGGTGAAATTTTTTAACGACCCACATTATTGCTAGCGCTTCTTTATCTAGCTGGCTATAATTACATTCAGCATTTGACAACGTTCTTGATGCGTACACTATGGGTCTCTCTAAATCATTAGTTTTTCAAGCTAATACTGCTCCTATTCCGAAATGAGATGCGTCGATCGTTAATTAAAAAGAATCTGATGTTAATAATTGTTTAACTGCCTTAAATGCTTGTTCGTGCCTTTCGTTCCATGTCCACTTTTGACCTTTCCTCAACAACTCGTACAGTGGTGCTGCTATCATGGCTTTATTTTTTAAAAAAGGTTCAAAAAAATTTATGAGTCCTAAAAAAGCTTGCAGCTGTTTAACACTCTTAGGTGAGTCTATATTTTTAACTGCACTTATTTTTTCAGGTAAAGATTTTTTACCTCTGTTAGTAATTAAATGCCCAAGAAACCTTATTTCTTGCATTTCCCATACACATTTTTTCAAGTTAAGTTTAACCCCTGCATTACATAGCTTTTTACAGACAACTTCAATTTTTTCAGCTAACCTACCAGCTGTTGATTCTGCAATTAAAATGTCATCGTAATATGGGTGCACACCCTCAATACCATTTAATATTCCATTTAACTTTGTTTGGAAAATATTCGGAGCCAATGTTATTCCAAATGGTAAACGGTTACATTTAAAAAGCCTAAACTGAGTTGTCAGCATTAACACATGAGCTGTATTTTCAGTAACTCTAATTTGGTGATAGGCTGCATTCAAATCTAACTTTGAAAAATATTTTGCACTCGATAAACTACTTAAAATTTCTCTAATATTGGGAATGGGATATGAACCCTTCTTTAAATACTTATTCACCGTTGTTCTATAATCTCCGCATATTCTAATTCTACCATCTGGTTTGTTTAATATTACCACTGATGTAGCCCATTCCGACTCTTCTATAGGTGACAAAACCCCTGTTTCCACTAATTTATAAATTTTTTCCTCCGCCATTTTACATTGTGCGAACGGTATTTTTCTGGGTCTGTAAATACAAGGTTTTGCATTATCACTTAGATTTAATTCAATTGGTTTTGTATCCATCAACCCCAATTTCTCTGTGAATAATTTTGGGTATTTTTCTAACATTTCATTCTCGACTGAAATCTTTTTAACTATGAAAATTTTATCCCCAACTTATCAAACCAATCACGACCTACTTACGGAGTAATATCTTTTAGTACTACATATACTGGAAGTTTGTAATTCCTTTTGCTATGAGTTATTTTTGCATTAACTTTCCCTACCATTTTAATGGGATTTCCATTTACGTCTTTAATTTTTAATGATACTTTTTGTAATTCTATCCTGGGATTATCTATAACTATTTCATTCCACAACTTTTTAGAAATTAACGAAATCCCGGACCCACTATCTATTTCCATTTTAATTTTCTTCTGAAACATTAAAATTTGCAAAAACAACTGATCTTGGTTATTCTTTCCATTATTATTTTTAATACTATTTTTCTTAATTTTAAAATCTTTTCTACTACTCATTTTTCTCTGCGTTTTTTTACATACATTTGCTATGTGGCCCTTCCCACCGCAATTATAGCATTGTTTCTTTCTAAATCTATATTCTTTTGACAAATGGCCTTTTTACTGCAAGCAAAACATTCAACTAGAAACTTATTATCAGTTTTAAAATTTTTTTTTTTATACTTGTTAATTTTATAAATCTCTATTCTACTAGTTTCTTCTTTTTTAGAAAATTTTCTTACTTGGTCTATTACGGATTCGTATACAATCCCTTTTTGGATTGCACTATCGTACATTAATTTTACTTCTGACAATAAAGACTGTCTTAATCACTCATCACAAATTCCCCAAAGTAGTTGATCTATTAAGATCTGGTCTACAAAATTGCCATAATCGCAATTTTTAGCTAGTTGACATAAAGCGATATCATACTCTTTAATGGATTCGTTTCTTTCCTGTTTTCGTTTCCGAAGGTATAATCTGGCTACATATAATGATGGCTTAGGGCTGAAATATTCTGTTAACTTATTAACTAACTTGTCATAACTAATTAGATCTGTTATTTTTCCCTGAAAAAGTTTATTTGCTATTTCGATAACCTTTCTCCCTGATAGACAGAAAAATGCGGCTACTTTCTTTTCATTTTCACAAATTAAATTCAATTTGAAAAAAATTTGCAACTGCATTACATAATACGGCCATTCATGCAGACTACCTATGTGGAATTCTGCTATGCTAACTTGCCCTATCGACATTTTTTTTTTCTCAACTTGAAGAAAAAAAAACTTTTTATTACCGGCTATTTTTAAATCTACCCACAAAGTTCGAACACGACTGCGCCAATTTTGTTATGTCTTTACAAAATAATAAAAACACTACAAATAATACTTAAAATGAATGTTAGATATATTTGTCATAAATTTTAGTATAGTTTACAGATCTATAATTAGTCTATTAAATAATACATATCTTACTGATTTCCCACAATTATCTTATTACAAAAACCTGTAGGCTTACAAAATAATATTAAACCCGTGGTGGGCTGTACATTACCGTAGTCGGTACTTTTAACCTTCAGCCCCGAGTTGGCTGGGTGGCGTCCTATATTCCTGAGTGAATATAAGTTCACAAAGTCCTTGCACTCACTCTAACTCTCAAGAAAAGAATGAATCACTTTCTCCTTCTAAACTGCGTTTTAGTCTTGCGCACTCCATTGTCTATTAATTAAAAGTTATTTTAATTAATCTAGGTTTTTCTTTTCCTCTCAGGAATTCATAATCTTTAATTAGTCCTTACTTCCATCTTGGATTTTGCTTCTATAATTTGCTTCAACATTATTCTGTTTAATTCATAAGTTTATTTACAGTTTACACAATTTTAGTCTTTTCCTTCTCCCTTCATTTTAATATATTTTCTTCTGTCATAATTTAACACTCGTTTTTAGATAACTATTATATACATTTCAATTCTTTCTATTTCTTTATGTGCGCACATACTTTTCTATGCTTAGAATAATAACTTTTATTTTACCACGATTTTACTTCTAAAGTAATTTTATCGGCAACTATTTACAGATATAACAATTTCTTTTTGAGTTTTACTGTTTTTTATTTGATCTTATATTTCTAAAAAAAAATTATAACATCTGAGATAGATAATTCAGTTAAACTTTCAAACAAATGTAATAAACTTAATAAAGTTTTATCATCTTTCTTACAATGTTGTCAAATAACATAAAAAATATTTAATAAAAACTGTATTAAAATCAAAATTAAATTTAAAAAAATGAAGTAAGTCTAAGAGATATATATTTTATGAAATGCTATTATGATGTTTTGAGCAATGAAAGAATTACTGCAAGCAAAATTATAAAACAAGAAAGTAATATATATTAAGGGTATAACCTTAAAACTATGTGCCTGAAAAAATGACAGTAAGGACCTCTGCGCCTGAAAAAATGACAATAGGGACCTCTGCAGAGATCCCTACTGTCGTTTTTTCAGGCATATAGTTTTAAGGTTGTAGTCTTAATATATATTACTTTAAGTAATGAGTATGCACTTTATAAATATAATTATTAAAACAAGAAAGTATTATTTTTTTTACAACAATGCTAATTTGTAATTAGGGTTAATATGAGAAAATAAGAGTGGCTGACAAGTTTGTTAAAATAACTCTGAATTTGATTATAAATTATTATTATGGTAGCATATTTGGATTTAATTGTTTTATGAAAAATTATATATATACATAAATCAATCAAAATATTTTTCCATGTGCTGTTAATATCATTATATTACCTTTCTTTGTCAAAATGCCTGAACATTCTAACTTACATGGAAAAATAAAAAAATGTCAAAAGAAGAAACTTGCTAACCTACATGGGCATATCAAAAATCATAATATACCAAAAAAGGTAACAAACTTCATCTGTTAAAAATCTCAGTTCTAGATATCTAACAGAAACTGAAATTTCTATTCTTTGAAAGAGGTTTAAACTTTACCATAATAACATCTAATATCCCTTTATTAGATATAATGGCAGCCACTGAGGAAGTCACTTAAAAATTGCCTTCAGAAGAAGCAGCAAAATTATGCTGGAGAATAAAAAGAACACCTGATAAGCAACAAAAATCAAAGTTGACATATCCTATGGGGAGAGGAAAGCAATTAAATCTCTCAAAGTAGATAAATCTATAATTATTCTCCCTGCTGACAAAGGCAATGCAGCAGTTGTAATGGATACAACTGATTATGACAACAAAATACAAGAATTTGTCACAGCAGACCAATGTAGAAAAGAGGCAAAAAATTCAATACCGAAAAATGGAAACAAAGTTACAAGCATTACTCAGAAAGCATCGCAAGTAGTTCACTGATTTAGAAAAAAGTAAAATAACATCATATTTCAGCAAAATTCCTCATCTTTATGGTCTATCTTAAATCCATAAGGATCATCTTCCATTAAGAACTATTTAATTCTAGAGATTCACCTTGCCAAAATTTGGCAAGATTTCTTCTCAAAGTTCTAAGTACTTTAGCGTATAAGATCCAGTCCTTTATAGGGATTCTAGACACTTTGTAGAATTAATCAAGAACATGAAAATTAAAAGAACTGACTTACTGGTAAGCTTTGGTATGGAAAGTTTGTTCACAAATGTACCATGTGAAGAAGCATTATCTATTGTAAGGAAAAGATTAAATGGTGATAATAGTTTACAAACCAGAACAGCTCTTCCTATTGACAGTATAATGGAACTATTAACATTCTGTATAATAATAATTGCTATGGACTCACTATTCTCTCCCTTGATTAGCAATATTTATATGTAAAAACTTGAAACCACAGCCATAAAAACTACTCCATGCCTACCTAAAGTTTTAATTTGCTATGTGGATGATACATTCGTTGTATGGCCACATGGTGAAGAACTGTACAAACATTCTGGAAACACATCAACAATATCTCCTTCAATTAAATTCACAGTAGAATCAAAACAAGAAGAAAAATTGGCATTATTAGATGTTCTTGTGACAAGACTTCCTCATGGCAAAATCAAAACTATACCTAGCATATACATCCAATCACACCAGAAACACAAAATATGGAGTCATACTATCACTTTGTTCAGTAACCAGTGATTTGGAAAGAGGAAAGATCTATATTGTAACATTCATGGTATAATTAGTGTTTTTATGAGTTAATTACCTCGTATTTGGTGACCAAACTATATTCGATTTGATATATTTTCATCAGAAAATTTCAGTGAATTTTATCAAATGCAGTTATTTTTCCTGGTCACACAACTCGCTAAACATAATTAAAGTTGAATAAGGGAGAGAACCAGCTTTTAATGTATTTGAAAAGATGCCAGGATTCTATGTAAGAATTCACTGGCCAAACCCCACCTTTTTATTTAGTTATGATGAAATTACTTGGAATATCTGGAGAATTGTGTTTTCAAATATAGTGTTGGCAATTTATTTAATCAAATTATAATAGTGGTTAATTTTAAATGAATTTAGACAATTAATAATCAACAACTAAATACTAATGTAAGTTATATTTAAATTTATTGATACATAATAAAATATTTAATATTATTGAGAGAATAAAATATAAGAGAAAATAAATAAGGATTAAAATTACTGATAAGATTTTATTTTAATTGATACAACTCGAGGCACTATTGCACTTAGAATTCAAGAGAAAGTGATCACTGATATTTTGAATAATAAAGTTTCTTACCGGTAAGTTTAACTGTTCACGTATAATATTATAGAATTTACCATGCATGGATTTATCTTGAGAGGGATCTGCTGTTCAATATTCTTGCAGTCTATAAGCACTCTGTGGTTTCAGATTTAGTAGTAGATGGTTCACTCAGGATAATTCATGACATCAGGCAAAAAGCAACACTGGCAAATGAATTCTTCTACCCGCACATCTTAGTATGAACATGTTGGTGAGAGTAGTTTGACATACTCTGCATAATTTCTTCAACGCTGAATATTTATTTTGAAGCGCTTTATTTCATGAACAAAATCTAAGAACACTGATGCATGATGTTTTTTCTTTTTATAGTCCTGATTTTTTTTAGTCTCTCTGTGCAACTCCTGTTGACATCTGTTAATTTAAATCAAATTTAATGTAATTTAGCCCACAAAGTCTTTCTTTTTTTACCGAAGAAATGCTGTGATTTTATTTTACATATTGCTAATGGCTTCATGATAAAGGTTTGTTTATCTTTACAAAAATACAAAGTAGTTTCCCTTATTGTTTTTATTATACTCTTTATATCCTTTCTCTCTATTCGATTTTTTTTTAACACACAAAAAATATCTATACAACAATGTTGTCTAAACTAAATCAATCAGATATTTAAATAAAAATATTCTCTTTTTAGGAATTTCGTAATTTAACTTTTAAATTGCCAATGCAACTTGTACTAGAATAAAATACAGTACAACATAGAACAAATTCTTATGAAAAATGGTTATCCATCAGCTGTTTTTAAAAAAACGTTGACAACGAAAGGAACTATCAAGAGAAAAGATAATTATTGGTACTATAATATACCCATACATTCCAAAAATAGAAGACAAATTAAGGAAAATCTGCAATCAATATAACATCAGAACAGTTTTCCAGAGTAATACCACACTATGAGGAATTCTAACATTGGCAAAGCCTAAACTTGAAATGCTGAAAAGAAAAAACTGCATCTATGAAATACTATGTGAATGTGGAAGAACATATTGGTGAGACCAGTTATCCCATTGAAAAGTGCTTGCAAGAATATAAATTGATGATTAGAAGAGAGAAAATAGATGTGTCTAAGATAGCAAACCATGTTCAATTGAGAAAATACAAAAATATTGGATAGACAAGAAAAGGTACAAAGAAGAAATTTTAAAGAAGCTGCTCACATGATAGTGACAAATAATACCATAAGCCATGCTAGTGTGACTACACATAATATATGGAAACCACTAATCAACTTTGCTCTTATGAAAAAGTGGAGGAATCAGGAGGAACCCCTCATATATAAGTATATGAAATTTATACTGAATGTTGCCTTTGGCAGGATGGTTCAGTTGGTTAGGGTGTTATCTTAAAATTCAATAATCAAGAATCTAAGGATCCAGGTTTGTATCTCATGGTAGTACTGACACTGGTCAGGCCAGAAACATCTGAAGAAGAGGAAGAATAATATCACTCAAAACATTTTGCATATTCTAACCTGTTTGTAATTATAAATATGCAACTTTTTTCGCATGCGTTAGTGAAGCTATAATTATACTATAATGTGTAATAGATCTGCTTAGTGCTTTCAAGATTTAATGTTCAAATCTCATACTCATAGCTTTGTGAATGAAAACTGTTGTGATTTATTGTACACATATGCAAATGAGTTTGAATTTTTAATTAATTAGTCCATTGTTTGGAGAGAGCAAAGCATGCCTCTCTTCTATTAATGACACTGAGATCATTTTCTATGTAAAAAGCTTCTTTAACTTTTCTTTTGGCATCACTCTTCTCTGTACAAATTATTTGGGCAGAACTGGGTTCGAATACATGGCCTGTAGCTGCTTGATGGTTCCAGAATACTGATGTTCCTTCATTTTTATTTTTAACCCTGTTGTATGCATACCTGTATTGGTAAATTCTTGTATTAAGGTTAGCCCGAGTCTCACCGTAGTAAGATGCCTGGCAGCCTAATTGAGGGCATGCCATTTTATAGACCACATGAGGGGCTTGATCTTTTTCTATTTTATCTTTGGAATTATTTATTAGTCGTTAGTACTGGGAGGTGTTCTGAAGCTAAATTTGAAATTGTTAGACAATTTTTTTGCAATATTTGAAGTTACATTAATGTATTTGGAATATTTAAATAAAGTTAAATTTTTTAAAGACATTCAATAATTATATTAGATGATAGAAGTAGTCCAATATAAAAATATAAATCTTAAACATGATTTCATTTTTTTAACGAAATCTTTCTAATTTCAAACAAATGTCTTGAAGATATAAGCAACCTTATTATAACTTCAAAGATAAATTTCAATCAACAAGATTATTCCATCCATTCCAAATGTCATTTAGTTTTATTTTATAGTCCATCATTTTAAATTTATTTATGTAAGTGTATATAAATGATCATTTTTGTATATGATTACTAATCATTTTTATTAGATTAAAAATTATTACTTTTTATTTAACTTTAAATTCAATTTATTTTTAAAAAAATAATAAAATATAATAATTTTTATTAGGCATTCATTAGACTAGAAATTATCCACTTAAATATTTTTGTAGTATAATTTTCACTACACCTTTCTCACACAAGACCGAGACTAGTTTCTATTTACCTTTGATGCTTTGTGGAGGAGTGTAATCATAAACATATGACCTAAGACATGTAGAAAAAATGTATGATCCCCATGATGCACATCTATATACTGAACCAGTACTCATCACTTGGCCTGATCATAATCTCTTATACATATTTTTATATTTGTTCTGCATATAGATAGCCAATTATGAAAGTTTAATTGTAATTCCAAAATCTTTCTGTTTTCTAGATAAAATTATATAAATGTTATGAACATCTACACAGAAAAGGCAAACTTTATATAAATTTATTTTATTTAATGCTAATCATGCTTTTGACAATTTTTGTCATATTCATAACATTAGCACCTTTCAGGAGCCTCTATAATATTCATTACATTTATATTTTTTTCAGGATTTTTATATTTTATATTTAATTATGTTTTGCTTTATGTTAAATTTATTTAAATGTTCGATTTTATGAGACAGGAATACCATATAATACTAAATCATCCATGTACTTTACTACTATTACACAATGTTTTATTGATAGGGTAATCAAAACTGTAAACTGTAAAAAAGGATGGTAAATAAAGCATTGTGTAACAGTAGTAAAGTGCATGGATGATTTAGTATTATATGGTATACATTTAGCAATGCACTAAGAAAGAGTAGTTATTATACTTCTTGAAGAAGAGAGAGGAATACTTGAGTCCTTCTTATTTGTAGCAAGGTGATCCTTTATAATCATCCAGGTCTCTTTAATCTTACATTTTTTTATAACAGACTATTTTAGTCATTGTTAAGTCAAACTTTTGTCCAAATTTCTATTCTTAATGTAAAATTCTGAAGTGTTTGCAAGGATATCAAATAATAAGCTGCAGAACCATCCCATAATGTTATACAATAATATAGTCTGCTTAAAAATATTTGTATATATTTAAGAGAACAGATTTATGCAAACAATCTCATTTTCAGTAAAAGAGAAACTTTAGTTTTTTAATTTCGCTTAAAGTAAAAAAAAATACATATGTTCCAAAACAGAGATTCATCCAGAATTAAATCAAGGTAAGATATCATTGGAGTTCTGATAATTTTTTGGTAAGCCAACTGATCCAAAAAAGATATTTCAATTAACATGTCATTTACTGGAATATTTTTCAGAGAGTACATCATCTATTTTACATTAATTAATATTTATCAGTTATCTATTTTTATTCATCCATTGTGCAATTTTTAATAAATCATCATTCAGAACCTTCTGCAGTAAACTATATAAAACTGCAGAAGTAACCAAAGTAGTATTATCTGCAACACAAAAAATGAAAGAATGTAGAGAAAGATTAAGCAGATCATTAATACAAACAGTAAACAACAAAGGTCCATAAACTGAACTCTGAGGAACTCCATATTTCATTAATTCAGAATTGCTCAAAATATTGTTAATTTTAACAAATTGTTTCTCTTGTGTAAATAAGATTTTAAACTATTCAAGCATAGTATTTCTTATACACAAATAATTTAATTAATAATAAATCATGAGAAACACAGTCAAATGCTTTCCATAAATCCAAGTAAATACAATAAACCTTTCTCTAAATATTCAGTAATAACTGAAACATGTTCAGATTAGGCCAATTCTGTAGATTTTCCTAGTAAAAATTCAAATTGCTTATTTAAAAAATGAATTATAATTTTGAAAATACAAACAATTCTATTCTTTATATCTATTTCCAAAATTTGTGATAATGTTGATAAAATAGAAATTGGCCTGTAATTTTCCAAACATTTTTTTTTTCATTTTTATAAATAGATATAACAACAGAAGATTTTAAGAAATCTGGAAATATACCTGAATATACAGAAAAATTAAATAAGAAAGATAATATTGGTAATAGAATGGTAATATTTTTAATTATATTTTTAAAGAAATACCATCCAAACCTACACATTTTTTATGTCTTATTTTATAAAGAAAATCTAAAATTTCAACTTCTTCATTTTTTTTAAAAAACCAAAGAATTCATTGTAGATTTCTCATATCCATAGTTATTTGTAAGATTATTCAGTAATAATTTTACATGATGTACAAAATGGTGATTGAAATGATCAGCTATTAGTTTTCAATTATTTGAAACATTTATAAATACTTCATTAATTTTTATTTTAAAAATGTGTGAAAATCTTGCCTTAAAAATATATTTCTTAACAACAGTCCAAAAGCTACTTAATTTAATAATAATAATAGTAATAATGATGATGATGATGACAACAATGATGATGATGATATAATAATAATAATAATAATAATAATAATAATAATAATAATGATAACAACAACAACAACAATAATAATAATAATAATAATAATAATAGTAATAATAATAATAATAATAATAATAATAATAATAATAATAATAATAATAATAATAATAATAATAATAATAATAATAATAATAATAATAATAATAATAATAATAATATCAGTGCCTATAGCCAAATTATTAGACGTGCTGAAAAAAACAACAACACCTCCATCCCTACTATATATAATAGCAAATCTGCTACTCAGCCGTGAAATTCACATCACATTGAATGGAAAAAAATCACCAGCCTTCAGACCGAGTCAATCCATCCCACAAGGATCCCCCCTAAGTGCCTTGCTCTTTACAATATATATAAAATCCTCTATTAATAGAGATACAGAAAAAATAAAAGGCATTCAAATTCCAAACACTGCTTTAAATATATCATGCATAGCCTATATGGACGATGTAACCGTTTTCCTCCCCTCTAAAAAGAACCTCCCCATATTACAAGAGATAATCAAGAATTATACCTCAAATTTTAATTTAAAAATTAACACAAATAAAACTGCTGCATGGTCAATATACACAGGCAAGCACTGTACAGAGATGTTTAATGGTAAACCATCCGCTTTCCTTGGTTTCCCATTCTACCTTGGAACCAATGGAATGAGGCAAAAAATTCAAAATAAATTAAAAATAGATGCTGAAAAAATCACAGCCTCACTTGAAAAGTCATACCTGTCAATATATGCAAAGGTAGCACTATTTAATCAACTTATAACTACAAAAATTACATACTATACACCTATAATCAAATTTGCAAAAACATTCATATCTAAAATCTCGTCAATTTGTAACAAACTAATATGGAAGAGAAAGACAGTGGCAATCTCTTTAAAAAATCTGAGCAGACCACCACATAGCAATGGACTTGGACTCCATACAATCAATGTTTTTTATCGGAAGAGCGTCGTGTAGGGACAGCAACCATAAAAAGATTTCCAGACCTGGAGTGTGTAATCAGTATAATACCCACAGACAGACCACCCCCTTCATATGGATATCTATCCACACTGATTGAAGAACTCAAGCCAATATACAACAAAATATCACTCAATAATGACAACAAGTATACATACTGGGACATTTACAATATACTACATCCCAACCAGACACCCAATCTACATCCATCAGTTCTTGGAATAGACAACAGGCAACTACTGCAACAATTCAGAAAATGGTCATTAGAACCAAAATTATTCGATTTTCTACTTAAGCTTAATCTCAATGCTCTACCCACAACCCATTTCCTTAGATTTCGTAGATTCTATACCAATATAGACCCCATGTGCGGACTATGTCATAGAGAAGAAGAGACACAAGATCATTTTCTTCATTCCTGCAGTGCCCTAGAAACAATACGTCGCACAATGTTTACCACATACAGAAAGGCTATCATTTCAATAGATGAAATAATAAATACATTTAAAAAAGGCAATAACCCTGCTATTCGTGCAGCAACATACAGCCTTTATGCCTACTGGTGCACCAGATGCACTTTTGCACTTGCCAATAACCCTCGACGCCACCCAGCAACATATTCAATAAAACTAGAACTGTTAAGAAAAAGAGACAGCATCCTAGCTCAACCAGATATATTTGCAGCCACATGGTCACACTTGAAACAGAGATCCAGTCTATGAAATATAAAGACCAATAAGATAGATGATGACATTTTCAACATCAGCATTTTTTCCAACTTTAAAAAAAAAAATGCAAGCATAAACAGAACTAAATAGAAGACCAAATTTAAAAACAAGAAGAAAAAAAAAGTATGCAGAAAAGATAAAGACTTATATACTGAAAGTTGTAATTTGTTTTTCATTTGTAAAAAATCAATATATGACTCTGTAACTTTTTAGACTCAATAAAGTTTTGCTTTGAAACATAATAATAATAATAATAATAATAATAATAATAATAATAATAATAATAATAATAATAATAATAATAATAATAATAATAATAATAATAATAATAATAATAATAATAATAATAATAATAATAATAATAATAATAATAATAATAATAATAATAATAATAATAATAATAATAATAATAATAATAATAATAATAATAATAATAATAATAATAATAATAATAATAATAATAATAATAATAATAATAATAATAATAATAATGGGACTGCTTGAAACCAAAATTTATGCAGGGTCACAAATTGATCCAGCAAAATTTCTAAATAGTGAGGGCTTTGTTGCATGTTCAAGAGACTCTACCTCTCCATCAGCTGGTACAGGTCTTTTGATAGCTACTGCTTGCCAGTTTACCAATTTTCAAATCATATACATTGATGCAAATCTATTAATCATTACTTTATTTCACAAAATAATTAAAATAAATGTAATCTTTGTTTATATGCCATTGCAAAAATATAAAATAAATACAATAATTGCCACAATTAATTCAACACTGGGATCTACAGCTAATCCAACAATTTTGATTGGAGACTGCAATGTAACATATGATGAGTTTATAAATAAGTGGATACATAAATTATCAATTTCATTGATGAGTGCAAGGGGTTACTTACCTGAAGATGCTGTTTCATTTCATAATGGCCGATTTTCATCATTAATTGATCTTTGTTTTTACTCTCCAGTGTTTCATCATCTAATAAGCATGAAGTTAATCCCTTCAGCAATTTCTGATCACTCAGCTCAGTTCATATCAATTGACCTTAGTAATATACAAGTCTCTAGAATGCAATTAACTAGAACAATAAGAATGTTGATTCCAACCTTAACACCCGAATTTATTTTTTCAGAGACTTATATTATGTGGAATAAAATTCTTTCAATGACCTTTAACCCAATACAGCAATATTTAGCTTACATTAATATCCTGTCATTTAACATTAATCATATAGTGAAAAATCAGCCACCTCCCTCAGGGTTGTTGAAGCTTGCAGAACAAATTCATAAACGTATTGTGGCCATAATTCCTAATCAGCACACACATATATATGTTATAACAAATTTACTCTTAAATCGTGAGCTTCACATTACTCTAAATGGCAGAAATTCACCAGCTTTCACACCAACTAAATCACTTTCACAAGGGTCTCCACTTAGTGCCATCTTATTTATTTTATATATAAATCCACTTCTTGTCCGATTACAATAGGCATTTGACCTGCATTGCATACATGGATGATATTACAGTTTTCCTGAAATCAAAAAGGCAGATACCAAAACTACAGATGGTTTTAGAAGAATACTCAAAGGAATTTAAACTAAGTTTCAATCCAGAAAAAACAGCAGCATGTCATAAGGCTTTTGAGCTTAGAAAATTGATTTGGGATGATCAAATATTCACTAATGATGATGAACTATTACCTAACATAAGAATAAATTACTGCTGCTAGATCAGGAAGAGAAAGAGACTCTTAGCTAAATAAATAATTGATAGACAGACAACAGCAAACAATATCAGCAAATTATACTAATAATAACGGAGTTTATTGATACATGCTTAAAAGAAACAAAGAATACCCTGAAATAAACTTCATTTATGAATGGTTTAATTGAGTACCTTGATTTACTAGAAATCTTTGACAGTTAATTTATCCTTTCCCTTAACTTAGTTGTAAAATACTGAAATGATCTGTTAGTACAATAAATGTGTCTGTAACATTTATTAGTACATTCTATCTAAGCATTTAAAAGCTTTATCAATTTATTTAACCATTAGTTTATACATATATGCAACTACTATTAATACTCATGTGTATACAGATTCATATCCCATGAAAGTATACTGAAAATAATAATAAGGGCCATAAGTGATAATAAAAGAAAAAGACATGAGTATAATGAAGATTTCACTCCAAGTGTTAGGGGTAACCGAAAAAGTATATTAGTTTGGCCAAAATGTTATGGGCTAGAGACTACTAAGAATTTGCCAATATATTTATAAAAACAAGGCATAGGGAGCTGTCAAAGGAAATCCATACAAGGGTAAATAAACTTGGAGTAAAGCAGTTGATGGCCCAGATTACAGGAGATAATATAAAATCAGCATGGTAGACATAGCTAACATAGTAAGATAAAATGGTCCTGCAGATAATTAGATAACAAGTGGACTTTATAGATCAATTTTTATGTCCACACATACAAGCAGATCAATGCTTATTTATAAACTATAATAACATTATGCACAAGTGTTCAATATTTTTAGCAAATCTAAAGTTTATTAAAACAGGCAAAACTATATATATTACCACTCAGTGCAAGCCAGAGTAATCAATGGATGCCAGAAGGCTTGTGCATAAAATCCTCATCTAATGCCTACTCATCCAATATCCCCAGACTAGTTTCTGGCTTGTGGCCTTCATCAACATTTAGTGCCTATTCATCCAATATTCCCAGACTAGTTTCTGGCTTGTAGCATTCATCACTGAGGAGCCTTGGATCTGGGAGCAATGCACCTAGATCTTAGGATGTAATACAACCCTCCAGCAGCCACCTTTTATCTCTACTTAATTACAAAACTATGAGTCTTAAATTGAAAACACTATAATATTTTCAATCCAAGCTCATCAGCTTATATAGTCATGTAGGTCTGAACTCAGTTCAGTATCTATACATTTTGGTGTCTTTGGTTTTTTAATAACCATAGCCACCACTATCCTATTAGGCAGGATTAGTTGTAAGCCAATAAACATCACATAATCAAAGTTTTGCCTGTTTTAATAACAGTTATAAGCAAGCATAAGAAATGGTGATCATGTGATGTTTATTGGCTTAAATCTATAGTTTATAGGCAAGCGTTGGTGGCCGAGTGGTCAGCACAACTGCCTTACAAGCAGTTGTCCCGGGTTCGCTTCCCGGCCGATGCTTTGACACATGGAGAAAACAAAATGAAAAAAAAATTATAGTTTATACACATATATAAATGAGTGTTTCTACAGTTTAAACACTCCTTATAAAAAATAATAATTCAAAAACATTATTACAATTGTTACTTTTAAAAGATTTTAATGATAGAAGACTTTTATTTATTAAAAAAAACATTTTGATTTTAAATATTCAAGAAGAGGGAAAGAAAAGAATCAGCTACTTCTACAATAAACTAATTTTAAAACATAAGATTTTTTTATTGTAACTGTCAAAATCTTAATGAAAGAAAAAAGAATTCATTCAATAGGTACTTTTAAAATGTTATAAATATCATGATTCATAAAACAAATATAAAACATCCATATAATGAATTAATAATATGTCAATAAAAGTGGATATTGATACAATTAAGAAGAAAAAAACATTTCATCTAACATTTCTTATACTAAAAGTTACACTTATATAATTAAAGATAAATATAATCACACTTGGCTTATTAAAATTATAATAAAGTTGACATTAGTGTTAATTCATTAGTGTCCTAATCTTTTGTTTTCCATGAATTAATTGGAGTACGTACTTTAAAGAATTTTGTAGTTGTTTACTTATTACAAGTTAGTTAAGAGAGGCTTCAATGGAGATTGGCATTTTCAGAATGTCAACTGTCTATGAATTTAAGACATGCTAAGAATGAAGTTAGGCTCAGAGTGCGAAATTCATCTTGGTAAAATGCCTAGGCATGTATCTTATCAGAGAATGCAACTGAATTGGCGATAAGTTCATTTTTTTATAACTGCAAGCCACTTATCACAAACTATTTGTGGAGATTCTTAATTTCTAAAAGTTAATTGGGGACAAGTGCAGCTTGTCGAGAAGAATGAAAAGTCCCAGCATCTTGGAAAGAATCTTGAATAGGACAGTCATAATACAATAATTTGGGGAAGCTTTTATAAGGCTTAATGTCCACTGACTCCCTCACAAATTTCTTAGAATTTTCTAGATTCACATTAAAATATTTCAGATAGGACAGTTTTTTATTAATTAATTCCTAGCTAATGATCTTATTACAAGATTTACCTAGACAATGCTTAATTTTAAATTATCACCAAAAGATTAAAACAAGACTAGCATTGTTTTACAATATTTAAATGATACAAAATAATTTTATACAAATGATAAGTGAATTTTCTATAAACACTCTTTTTCTTATTAAAAAATATTACATTAGATCAGTTAATAAAAGAAATGTTTTAAATTCATATGTCCACTATCACAAGATTTTAAAAAAATATATAAATTAATTCACAATTAAAATTTTTACTGGACCAACCACTGTGTACATATAACTTTGAGAAGTTGAAACGAAGAGTTATTAGTTTTGAATTATTTGAAACATCTATAGGTACTTCATTAATCTTTATTTTAGAAAATTGTGAAAATCTTTTCTTAAAAATATATTTTTTTAACAAAAGACCTAAACTAACTTAATTTAATTACTTAGTTTAATAATAGTAATAATAATAATAATTCCCCAGCAAGAGTCCACTTGTTCACAAATAAGTTAAAAAGCTTTAGTTTTTCACACTCTAAAATTATTCAAAATCGAAGCCTGACAAGGTAAAACCTTATCATGATATATCTTTTTCAATTTTCAATGAGTTGATAATTAATTAATAATTTTGTGTTACATTTTTTATTCAAAATTTTAATCAAAATCAAGTTAAATGATAATTTTAGAAAACAATATGGTGACAAAGCCATCACATGACAAAATGCTTGCTGCCAATATTATTAGCACAGAGTTTCAAAATCCAAAGTTCAATCAAACATAAGCTTATTTTAAATTTTATTGTAGCAAATTCTGATCTTAGTTTGGCAAAAAAATTGAATTACAAATTTCCCAGCAAGCAATTCACTTGTTCACAAACAAGTTAACAAGCTCTGGTTTTTTATGCTTAAAAAGAATTCAAAACCTTAGTCTAATGCAAGATAATAATATATCTTTAATCAATTGATTACTTACTTTCAATTTTGTAGTACATTTTTTATTCAAACTTCCAATTAAAATCAAGCTAGCTAATTTTTTTTTAAAAAGTCATCACATGATCAGTGTTTGCTCCAATAATACCAGCACAGAGTTTCAAAGACCAAAGGTAGTCAAGCATAGCTTTTTTTAATGTTATTGCAAACTCTAAGCTTTCTTTAGCAATAAAAATTCAATTTCAAGTTCCCAGCAATTAGTTCATTTGCTCACAACCAAGTTAACATGCTCTGGTTGTTTATACTTATAAAGTAGTCAAAACCTTATGCTAACAAGAAAAAAATATCTTTATATATCTTTTTCAACATCCAGTCAGTTGATAATTTATTTCCAATTTTGTGTTAAATTTTTCATTCAAATCTTCAACTAACATCAAGTTACTAGATAGTTTCAAAAAACGTAAGTTACTTCCAATAAATGCCAAGCCTAACTATCTACCCAGATTTTACTCTGTTTCCCTATGTCTGGACCTTCTATCCATGAATCTCACATTTAAATCACATCAAAAGTGTCACTTTGCTTCTACCTCTAGCACAGACAAACCCAGAATATGACCAACCTATCACAAATGCCAACTCAGTAATTGCAACCAGTTCTAACATAGCTGTACCCCAATCCCTCTGGAAATCAGGATTCTCTATTCAAGTATCTCACACTTAAATCTCATTAAAATTCTTACTCAGCTTTCACTTTTAACACATATCTAGACCCAGAGTCTGACCAACCTATCACAAACTTCAACTTAATAATTGCAACCAATTCTAACATAGATGTATTCCCCTCTAGAACACTCACCTACTTGAATGAACCAGAAAACAGGCATTGCAGGGTTGTACCAATTATGAAAGCAATCCTGTCATTCCTCCCACCCTCACCAACATCTTTATCAGTGAAACCAAGAGAAAATCTGGTCACCCAAAGAAGATTCAGCATTCTAAAAAATCAAAAATAACTGACATTGATATCATACCACAATATGGACCTCACAGACAATTGCCACACTATAATCAAAATTCTAATCCCTCACCTATGTTACCCAGACAACCCAACAGCATATAAAGCTAAACCTGGTTTGCATCTGTATACAGCAGTCCAGAGCATATAAAATTTTATGTAATCTTATGTAAAATCAATAAAACAATTTTTACATAGGTAAACTTACAACTACAGATAGCCCATTTAACCACAATAATGCAAACTATGTAAAACCCTTGTAACTAATTCACAGAATATAGAAATGTCTGTAATCTCATGTAAATAAATAAATCAATTTTTACATGTATAAGCCTACAATTATAGATTGCACATGTAACCACAGTAGTCCAAGTCATGTAAAATCCTTGTAACTAATCCACAGCATTAAAAATTCTTGTAATCTCATGTAAATCAGTAAAACAATTACATATGTAAATCTACAACTATGAATTGCCCATGTAACCACAGATATCCAAGATAAGTAAAACCCTCATAACAAATCTACAGCATGTAAAAATTCCTGCAATCCTGTGTCAAATATACAACTACAGATTACCCATGTAAACACAGCAATCCAAGCTATGTAAAACTCTTGTAATTCTCTAAGACAAATGAAGCTTATTATTGTAACATACTACTACTACTACTACTGCTATTACTATTATTACTATTACTACTAATAATAATGATGATGATGGTGATGTTTTAAAGGAAAAACTTATTAAGAAGTTTTCTGATATGGATATTAGAGAATTGGCTGGCATTTTATTTATATAAAAGGAAACAAATTGTTAAAATTAATAATGTATTCAGTGATAATTTTTTTATTAAATTTAATGCTCAAAAGAATCAGTATTAGGTCCAGCACTTTTCATTATTTACATTAATAAATTGACTAATCTTCCTTTTCATTTAAATATTTCATGTTTTGCAGAAGATAGAACATTAGTTTTGTCAATTACAACTTATGAATTATTTCAAAAATTCATTAATGAAAAATTAAATATTAAGAATTGTTTTTTCTACAATAATTTAATTATGAATTATAATAAATCCAAATATATTATTTACAATTATAAAAAAATAATTTTTAAGATATTTTTGTTGAAATGTCAAATAATAAACTAATAAAAGTTGAATCTAAATTTTATTTGGTTTACTGCTAGGTTTATATATTGGGTGAGATAAACATATAATTTATTTGAAAAAAACGTTTAAGATTTACATTTTCTTTTTTATAAAATTAGGAACATTTTATAACATAAGATCATTATATGGTATTAGAGGCAAATTTTTTCCCCTAAATTAACTTATGAAATATAACTTTGAGAAGACATAGCTTCCTATTGTTTTCCTGAAGGTTTGTGATGATGGTGTTCTAGCTGTATTTTTATATTGGACTATTTCCATCATCTAGTATGTGTGTTGAATGTCTTTAGAAAAGTTTAATTTTATTTAAATATTCCAAATGCATTCAACTGTTAGCAATATCACAACAAACAGGTTAGTATATGCACCAAATATTAGTAATATCATAGCAAACAACTGGTAGTAATATCACAGCAAACAGGTTAGTATATTCACATTTTGAGAGGTATTTTTCTCCCCCCTTCTTCGCATGTTGCTAGCCTGACCAATGACAGTACTAGCATGGGATTTGAACCTGAGTCCTTAGATTCTTGATTATTGAATTTTAATGTAACACTAACCAACTGAGCCATCCTGCTAAAGGCAACAATATGTAGTAATTTCATATACTTATCTATGAGGTTCCTCCTGATTTCTCCATTTTTTCCTCAGAGCAAAGTTGATTAGTGGTTTCCATACATTATGTATAGTCACACTAGGTTGGCTTATGGAATTTTTTGCCATTGTCATGTGAGCAGCTTCTTTAAATTTTCATCTTTGCACCTTTTCTTCTTTATCCAATATTTTTGTATTTTCCCAATTGAACGTATGTTCATTGGTACATACAAGGTCTGCTACCTTAGACACATCTGTTTTCTCTCTTCTAATCATCACTTTGTTCTTGCATGCACTTTTGAATGGGACATCTGGTCTCATCAATATATGTTCTTCCACATTCACATGGTATTTCATAGATACAGTTTTTTTCTTTTCAGCATTTTAAGTTTAGACTTTGTAGATGTTAGAATTCCTTGTAGTGTGGTATGGCTCTGGAAAGCTGTTCTGATGTTATACTGATACAGATTTCCCTTAATTTGTCTGCTATTTTTGGAATGTATGGGTACACTATAGTACCAATAATCATCTTTTCTCTTGATGGTTCTTTTTGTTGTCTATTTAATGTTTTCTTAATAACAGCTGATGGATAACCATTTTTCATAAGAGTTTGTTCTATATAGATCTTTTCTTTTTCCAAATTGCCGGTTTCTGAACAAACTTCATTTGCTCTGTTCCACAGTGATAGTATAACTCCATGTTTTGTGTTTCTGGTATGATTGGATGTATAGGCTAGATATTTTCCTATATGTATAGGTTTTCTGTAAACTGTAGTTTTGATTTTACCATGGGGGAGTCTTGTCACAAGAACATCTAAGAATGCCAATTTTTGTTCCTGTTCTGATTCTATTGTGAATGTAATTGAAGGGATATGTTGTTGATGTTTCCAGAAAGTTTGTAGCAATGCTTCATCATGTGGCCATACAACAAAAGTATCATCCATATAGTGAAGCCAAACTTTAAGTGGATATGGAGCAGTTTTTATGGCTGTGGTTTCAAGCTCTTCCATGTAAATATTGCTAATCAGGGGAGTCAATGGTGAGCCCATAGCCATTCCTTGATTTTGTTGGAAGAATTCTGTGTTATATTGATAGTAGGTTGTTTTATACAGAATGTTAATAGTTCCATTATGCTATCAATAGGAAGAGCTGTTCAGGTTTGTAAACTATTATCATCATTTAATCTTTTCCTTACAATAGACAATGCTTCTTCACATGGTACATTTGTGAATAAACTTTCCACATCAAAGCTTACCAAGTCAATTATTTCCATTTTTGTGTTCTTGATTAATTGTGCAAAGTGTCTAGAATTCCTGACAAAGGATTGGGTCTTGTATGCCAAAGAACTTAGAACTTTGAGAAGAAATCTTGCCAAATTCTGGCAAGGTGAATCTCTAGAACTAACAATAGGTCTTAATGGAATATAATCCTTATGGATTTTAGGTAGATCATAAAGATGAGGAATTTTGCTGAAATATGATATTTTACTCTTTTCTGAATCAGTGAAGTACTTGTGATTATTTCTGAGTAATGCTTGTAACTTTGTTTCCATACTTGGTATTGGATCTTTTGCCACTTTTGTATATTAGCCTGCTGTGAGGAGTTCTTTTATTTTATTGTCATAATCAGTTGTATCCATTACAACTGTTGCATTGCCTTTGTCAGCAGGGAGAATAAATACAGTTTTATCTGCTTTGAGAGATTTAATTGCTTTCCTCTCCCCATAGGATATGTTTGACTTCAATTTTTGTTGCTTGTCAAGTGTTTTTTTTATTCTCCAGCATAATTCTGCTGCTTCTTCTACAGGTAATTTTTTGAGTGACTTCTTCTGTGGCTGCCATTATATCTAATAAGGAGATATTAGATGGTGTTATGGCAAAGTTTAATTCTCTCTCAAGAACAGAAATTTCAGTATCTGTTAGTTGTTTAGAACCGAGTTTTTTTTACAGGTGAAATTGATGCATTGCTTAGTACATTATGATTTTTGATAAGCCCATGTAGGTTAGCAAGTTTCTTCTTTCGGCATTCTTTTAGTTTTCCATGTAATGTAGAATATGATTTTCTTACTGCTTGAGAAACTTCATCTAGTCATCCTCAGTAAATTTATTTTTTAAATAACATTCTACATTATTAATTGAATGCATTGTTTGATACTTAGAAAACCTTTGAGCATTTATTCTTTCTCTTAACAGAGCTTCACTTGCTCTCTGAGTAATTTTCTCAGCTCTGAGGTTTTTAAAGACTCTACAGAACTTTTTTTTTAAAGTTGTTTTAAGTAAATCATTAGATTATTATTTTGACTCTTTATATAATATATCAGGAATTTTATCAGTCAAGAAATTATTTATATTCAGTATTTTACATCATTATTTTAAATTATATCATTCCAGTATATTGTCTCTTAAAAAAAAGATAAAACTAGAAAGTCAAACTTTAGTTTCATTAATTACTAACATTGTAACAAAACCCACAATAGTTATCAAATGTGTTATATTGGTTCAAGATTTTTCAATATTTTAATTCAATATTATTCTAACATTATGTACAATATTTCATTAAATATATTCAAGAAAAAAATTATTCTTATGGTTGACTTCAACTAATAACAGAGTTAAATTTAATATTTTATTAATACTGTTTATATTTCAATTATAATTTGTTGTTTCTATTATAAAAAAGAATGCAAAATTATAATCTTAGTTTAACTCGGAAGTTACTTTAGTTCACGTGATTAATAAGAATAAAGATAGAATTGATTTTGCTGAATTGTGGAACATTAATTATCTAATTAAATGTTAAGATTATGATTACACATATAGTTTATTATACTTATAATTATTCATACTAACTTTAATATTTTATATAGGTTTTATATATATGTTTATTAATTTGTATGTATGTTTATTAATGGATATTTTTATATTATTAGATAATAACCGTTTATATTTCAATAGTTGTTGTTTGTTTTATTAATTTTATTTTATTTGACTATAAAAAAAAAGGTTAGTTTTTTATTTGGACTACTTGTGGAAATACAGAAAAAATGGGTGACAGTTAAAGGGGTCAAATTAAATTACCGATTATGAACATGCTTACAGGTAGTTTACAAATATCATTATTTACTTTTGTAATTAAGAATAACAGTGATGCTTTGTTATGCATTTTATAGAAATTAGCAAACAAATTTGATCTTTGTTATTTTGTTTTTGGAAGAATGGGTGTCATGTTACAGGCTCAAATTTAAAGGCATTAATGCGAAGTGTTGGTATACATATTTACATCAGCTATTTTCTTATCTTTTTGTTGTTTTGTTTGTAGTTTTTTGGAAAATGTGTGAGAATGTCTTACAGGATTATTACTATAAGTGAATATGCACCAAAAAACATAAAATATTAATTATTCTAGCTTGTGTACTTGCAAAAGATTCCTTTTTAAAAGATTTTAGAATGTAATTTATATCTAAGTCATTATTTTTAAGGATTACTTGGATATGGTTGTGTATGTTTTCTGGCTTAGAACAGGTGTGAAAAATATGTATTTGTGTTTCCTTATGTCACAGAACACATGAATCTTTCATGTTTTTATGGTTTCTCTTAAATTTTAGCAAATGAAGGGAAGGTATGGTTCCGAAATTTAATTTCAGTAGGAAGTCAAAATACTTTGGTTCTAATGTCCGGTGTTTATATTTATGGCAGAATTGTTTATTATTAATATACAATTTGGTCTCTTCTATGGAGTCGTGAAGGAATAGAGAAGAGAATAGACACCCCAGTACTTATATTTGTTTTGTAAAAGACACAACCGCAGTATCTGAATATTAAGTAGAGGCTCAATAACAGCCTACAAATAGCCATTGTGGGGAGGTGGTTATTTAGGAGGTATGATTTTGAAGGCTTGTATGAGGTTTGAAAAATTCTTTGTAATTGCAGAGATTGCATAGAGTGTTTTTTCAAATTTAAATACATGAAGATTATGTAGTCAAAGTCCATTGCATGTCAAGGGGCATTGAAGTTTTTAGTTTACATTGCTACTATTTTTTTTATTCCAGAATAGTTGTCTGCACAGAGTATATACTTGTCTTATAATTTTTTTGAGAAAAATATAGTGGAATTATAGTATGTAATTGTGGTAAGGGCTAGTATGTTAAATAAGAAATTTTTGCATACAGTGATATACACTTTGATACTACTGAATTATGTGCTGTATATTATTATTATTATTATTATTATGATGATGATGATGATTATGATTATGATTTATGTGCTGTATATTATTATTATTATTATTATTATGATGATGATGATGATGATGATGATGATTGTCATTTTGACTTTTTGTCTTGGAGTTAGAATGGTCTGAACAGTTTGCAAGTGGCTATTGATGATTTTGATAGTCATCAATAAACTATTACATTAAAATTAAAACAATTATCCCCAAGCTTACAAGTAGCAAGTGTTAAATATTTTAAATCTTTTTATAAATATATAAATTAAAAATTTATAAAATGAAATAAATATTTTAAACTCATTTATAAATTTTGTTTACCAATGTTGTTTATTTTTATTTATAGAATTACTGGAACTGTATAGAGGGAAATGATTATTCTCAGCAATATAAAATGAATTATCCCATTTCTCCACTAGCATCTCCTATTCCAGTGGCACCTGGAGGAAGTTCTACTATTATTATTTATTCACATCCTCATTCAAAAGGTTCTACTTCAAACAATAATGACTTTTTTGAAAGTGCATTAATGGCTTCATTTCTTGGAAATCTTTTTAATCAAGGAGGAAATGGGACTGGAGGATTTGGTGCAGGCAGTGGAATTGGTGGAGGAGGAAATGTTGGAGGTGGTAGTGGAAGTGGAAATATTGGAGCAAATGGGTTTCCTGGTACTGTTGGAGGTGGAGGTACTGGTGGTGGTGGTGGAACTGGAGGAGGAACAATAATTCCTGGCCTAGTAAATGATATTTTGGCACCATCAGGCCTCTCTATAAACAATGGAATGTATATTGCTTCTGTGAGATTATCTGGACTTGGTGGTAAGAATACCTTTCTTATAAATAATATCAATAAAAAGTGTACATAGTTTAAGTCATAAAGTAATAGCAATAATAAGACTATAAAACTGCTAATCAGCTTCAATGACTCACAGTTTTTAAGTCTGAATTTAATAAATTCATGTGCACTTCTAAATATAGTCATTTAATTATTTTTTTAATTTTCTACTGAGACCTGTGTTGATTTTCACTTTTTTTCCCAACAATCTTCATAAAAAAGGATTTATTATTTTTTAAATACTTATTATCTTATTCTCTTATGTCATGCTTTTCTTTATTTGGTTTACATTATTTATTGATGAGCTTATTGAAGCAAAAAGCTAGAATGATGATAGTAATATGTTCTGATAATCTCATTAACAGTTAAACATTATTTTACTTTTTTTTTCCTCATGTGTCATAGCATCAGCCGGGGAGCAAACCTGCCAACCCGGGACAACTGCTTGTAAAGCAGCTGTTGCCAACCTCTTGACCACCATTTTACATTTTGTATGACAAAACAATCATAAACTGCTGCTATTTTAAGTGTACAAAAGCTTTTAACACTATTACTGGAAAGAGCCTATAGTATTTTTCTATACTGAATCTTAAATATTAGGTTAAAAACATTTGAATGCTATGTTGCTAAGGTATTTATATAATAATGAAGAATTCAAAATTACCATAATATTATCATTGAAAACTGAACTGTGAAAACAATGAAATAAAAACCCTTGACATGATGAAAGATAGTTCACATTGGGAAAACTTAGAATATGATGAACTATCAGTTACTATTTATGTCAAAAAAAGTAATGTAGCTTTTATTATCACAAATATATTGCAAAGCTTCTCACATTGGATCTAGTCTTGTGAATGATCACTAAATATCACTTTATAATATGGCCACCCATACAACATTAATATAATGTAAGTCTAAACTCAGCTGATTCAGACATGTAAACAAAAATTGAATTGGGATTTTAATAATCAATTTCAGACAGAATTTGATTAATTTCTAGGCAAGATTTATTGGTCAGTGACTAAACATCAAAGTTCAAAAATTGGTTGCTAATATAAATGTGGTAATAAAAATAAAGAATGAGCAAAAAGGATTTGTGAATAGGGCATTATTTTATTGTCAATATATTTATTAAGCTACTACTTGGATATCACTTAAAAGACTTTATAAAATTGAAAATAATTAAATTTGGGGTAAACACAAGGAATATTAATCCCAAAACTACCAAATAAATAGTAGTTAATGAAATACATAACTTAAATATATTTTGTTGCTGAACATCCTTGTCAAAGGCAATAGTATAGTCAAAGGCAATATTAACTACTGCACAATATTTCTGTAGTTTTTAACTACACCATTCTGACACAAGATAGGGACTGCTTTCTATGCACTTTAACACCTTGTGGAGGGATGTAATTATAAACATGTGACCAAAGATATATGGAAAAAATATGTAATGTCCAAGATGCACATTTCATGTTGAATCAGCACTCATCAGTTAGCTCAGATCACAATCTCTTACACATATCTTTATATTTGTTTAATATATATATATAAAACCAATTACTACAGTTCAATTGATAAATGCCAAACCACCTTAATGGAAGTATATTAATAATTTTTATTAGTCATTCATTAGACTTATAAATTATACTACTGAAATATTAATCATTAGTGGATAATCTCTAGTCTAATGAATGATTAATAAAAATTATTAGTATATCTATTGGCTTTGACCAGAGTAGTATAAATTGTGAAGTAAATTATAAGTTAATCAAAAATAAATTTAAAGTGGAGCTGGAAAAAACTACCAGATTGCCTAATGTTTTGTACATACATTTAAGAACACATCGTTTACTCTAATGTATAATGGCAAAAGCAGACCGATTGAAACTAATGGATGAAGAAAAAAAATTGAAAAAACAGAAAAATTAAATTATAATAAAAATTTCACAAAAATAGAAAGATTTAGGGAAGAAAAAAAGTCAATATTACAAAAGATGAAAATATTTTAAAATAAATTTAAAAAATCCAAAAAATCTAAAGATTTTTTAAGACAGAAGAAAATGTTATAATAATATGTACTAGGATATTTTAAATTGAAAACAAGCTTAAAAACTAATGCTAACTTTTAAAGAATTTGTGAAATTAAATTTAAAAAAAAATGCCAAAGAAGGGAAGATTTTAACAAAGTTAAACCTCAGTGGTGGTAAAATATTGTCCAAAATCTGCTGCTTCAGCATGAAATGTTCATCTTGGGGATCAAAGATCTGTTTTACATGTCTTTAATCAGTTGTTTATGATTCCTCTTCTTCACAAGGTGTTAAAAGCAGATATAAACCAGTCTCTACCTTGCATGAGAGTGGTGTAGTGAAAATTGCACTACAGAAATATTAATAAACTTTCATTAAGTGATTTGTGTCAAAGTTGTGAAGGGATTTCATTTGACACTTATTAATTAAACTTTTGTAATTTACTATCTAGTGAACAATGATAAAGATATGTGTAACAGACTGTGGTCTGGGACAACTGATGAGTGCTAATTTAGTACAAAATATGCATCTTAGAAATCATGTGTTTTTTTCGTATCTTTAGTTAGATGTTTATAATTACATCTCTTCACAAGGTGTTAAAAGTGGATGGAAACCAGTTCATATCTTGCATGAGAGTGGTTTAATAAAAATTGAATTATAAATATATTATTTTTACTGGATAATTTCTAGTCTAATGAATGACTAATAAAAATTATTAATATTATCCAAGATTCTTTTAATCAAGTATTTATTTAATTACTAACCTTCAATAATAAAAATTGAAATGTGATTAGTTTGGATAATATTGTCAAATATTACTAGCCTTGAATTTGATAGTATTATTACTAACATTTTGTAGAAAACTAAATTAGTAAAAATAGAAACTTATTACTGCACTTAATGTGAAAAACCATCCAGTATTATTCAGATTAGAAGGAATCAGAATTTTTATTCCATATCCAAAAATTTTGATTAAGTGTGAAAATTATAGAATTTTTTATATCAGGTTAATGTGAGATTATTCTGAGAATGTTCACAGAAGACTAGAGCTTTATATTTAAAAAAAAAACAACAACATTAAGATAGATAATCTGATTCCAAAGAAGATTAAGAAATTAGACACATTCTTGTCAATGGATTTTAAATAGCAAAAAAGAATGAAGGCAATATAGTCTATTGATTACAACAAATAAGAGATATCCCTTGTTAAGCACAATATGAAAAGTGACCATTTGTAAGGTGAGAATTATATCTACCAACAAAAATTAACACTAAAATATAAATTCATTATATTTAAGAATAAATTATGATCAGATGAAATGCATTAAATGATTTATGGCTGCTAAAATTTTATCATTCTAAAAATGCTGGAGTGAATAAAATGATACAGACAACTTTATTTCAGTTAACCTTTGGAATCAAAAATGAAATGTTTAAACCTTAAAAATTGATTATAAGTATATTAACTTTTGATTATCAATTAGTTTGTTGATTTAACTAGTTGTATAAATATTTATAAAGAAAATTTAATTATAATACTGTTTTATTAAAACTTTTATCTATATTCATAAGTCTGTAGTTTATTGATTGCTTTTTAAAAAATATCTATATACCTAAGTCATATATTACAGCTTCTAATTATGGATGCATTTATTTGTGACCCATTTCATTATTCATCTATAGGTAAATATTCAACTTTTAAAAAATTTAAATACACTATTGTATGATTTAATTTTATTTTGATAACAAATACTGAAATCTTGTTCTTAGTATGAAAATTGGTGCTTCTATAAATATATATTTCTATACTTTAAGTTCTGCATTTTAAACATTCCAATTTCTAAAGGAAATTAGGCTCTTTTCTAATATTGTTAATAATGTAGACATTGAAAATTATACGTTCAGATAAATACTGTTTCTTCAGACACATATACATATACAATTTATCTAATTGTATATCTACATTAATATATCTGAATAAATTTTCAAAACAATGACAAAGCAATTATCACAAAAAAACATAAATTTTTTGCAAGAAAGTCAAACAACAGCAATATATTAGAATCACCCCCCCCCTCCATTTTATGTTCAATCATTTCTTTTGAATTATTTTGATATCCATATATTTTTTAACTTATTATTTATTCTATTAAAATGTGCTTTCATTTTAAATATTTTTTTATTATTTTATGCCTATTAGGCAAGATTTAAATTTAGTTTCATTTGTATTAAACTTTCCAGTTCTCTATTTTTTTTTTTAGCTTTATGTTGTTTTTGATAAATGCAAATACCTTTGTTTAAAAAGCTGATACTTTTACATTTTTAAAAATATATATCAGATCTCAACAATTAAGAGATGGAGATTTGTTTTTTTAAATTTGCAGCAGCTTAATTAGAACTGTCTTCAATTTGTCTACATATTTGCTAAACATTCACTATAGTTTAAACCAATGATTCTTAATCTTTCAGTCACCATCTTCTTGACCAGTCTTAATATATAGACCATTTAGTGATAACTGACGTTTGACTAATGATGCTATAAATAAGGTTTATTAAAAATTACTTTGAAGAATCAAAAATATTTATAATTGAATTTTTTTTTAAATAGTGTTTTTAATCAAGAACAAAAACGTATTTTAATATACAATTAAAACTGAAGTAAATATTTCTAAAATCACCCTTTTCTTTATTTATCTGTAATATCCTATAATTATATACAATTTATCCAAATGGCTTCAAACACTTTTTAACAAACTCTTAAGAGATTAAAGTGAACTGGCTCTGAAGAAGACTGCAGGACAGTCGAAAAGTAGATGTATGTATATATTGTGCCCTTGTCTGTAGGTCATAGGTAGGATAGAAAGGTCAATTATGAAAAAAAATTTTAAATTTTAAGTGATATTTAGGTGATATAAAAGTAATAATAGTTTTGTAATACAATTTTAAGCTAAAATACCTAACCGATCATAGTGTAATAAAGTATTTTTAAAAGTAAACAGTTAAATAAAGTTTTAATATCATTGCTTATGGTTGTGAAAGCTGGCCATACAAAATAACACAGCTATAAATAGCTAAAATTATTGTAATAATTTTAAAATAATAGTTTCAGAAAATTAATAGATTAAATAAATGAAATATAGTTTTATAGTTAGTCAAAATTAATAGGGTATATTTTTTATTAATAAACTGTAGGATGGTGAGAGTTATATTTGGTTTTATAAGTTTCAATTTATTTTCCAAAATTTTATAAAGTACGTTAGTTTTGGTGATTTAAACTAAGACATAAATAAAAAAGAAATTATTTTATAAAGTTGATAGACACGTGATCGTATATTAAATGCCTTCACGTACACACACACTTGGTAGATAATAATAAAGTTTGTGAATTTAAAAAACTAGATATAATTGCCATCCATCATTAAAATTTAAAGTTAAAAATGTTATATATTGTCTTAATAATTATTTTAAAGAAAAAAAAAAATAAGTTTATCAAACTATAATTTAATTTAATAATATTAAGTTAAAATAATATTCCAGACATTACGTCATAAATATTTATTTAAAAGTACAGTTTATTATCCCAAAATAGAATGACTAATATTGTTCGCGCTAAAAACAAATATTGACCAATCAACGGATTTAAATTGGCAAGAAAAAAATCTAAGATAGACAGAAGCGGGAGACGGAATGTGAAAGTTGAAGAGGACGGTAACCTTTTGAATTGCTTGTAACATCAAAGCTGAAAAAAGTAGTTTAAATTTATAAATTAATAATTATTCTAAAGTTAGTCTTTAACAGATAATATAATTTGTATCCAGAAAGATGAATTGCTAATTTTTACGTGATCTTACCGGTGGATTTATTCAAATTTGACCATTCATACTACAGTAAAGATGGAAATACCAAAAATAATAATTGAAATAATTATTAAAAGAAAAATGAATGAAAATTGTATAAGTTTTATTTTATACGTGCTCAACCAGAAACTAAGTCCTATAACTTTAAAAAATACAAAGAAGACGCTGTGTGAAAATACCAGAAAGAAAGTATTTACTATTGAGAAAATCTTATGACGAACATTTGTTTTATAAATGCTTAAAACTAAGTCATATTTCTCTATGAGAAAAATCATATTATGTGTTCAAATAAATATAAAGAAAATGAGGAAGAAAAATATGTTATGTTAAAGGAAAACATTAATTAAAAATATATAATTTCCAAAAGTAAAAAGCAGAAGAAAAGCCATAATTCTGTATAAAGTGCTATATGAATTTACTAAAAGGAAACCTGGATTTTATCTTATCATAGAAAAGAGGAAAAGATATTAAAATGGAAGAAATATTGTTTAAACAGATATAAAATTAATCACTAAAGGAGAAAATGGATCCATGGAAATAAAGAAAAATTTATTGAATTTTCTAAAATAAAATACAAGATTCATCGAGGGAAAACCAAGCGCGCGGGGGAAAAAGCTAGCAGACTACGTAAAGGAGATCTCAAGAATAAGTGGGAGAATATGAAGAAAACTAAAGATCATCGTCTAAGAAGAATTAATAAACATAATTTAAATTTTAAAATAGAACATTAAAGGACTGCAGAAAATAAAGTATATTTTTTATTTTAGCTTTGCCAGGAACGATTTTCCAAGCGAGTGCAACAAAGATGTATCGTAAATATAATTTTAATATTTTTTTTTTTATTGTATTTAAAGTATAAAATTGAATTAGCTTAGGGAAACATATAAACATAAATTTTATAATAGTTATATTTAAAATATGATCTAATGGAATGAGAGAAATCTTAATAAATAAAAATGTGTGTATGGAAAAGTTTAAATACCTACTAGAAGTCCTGGAATGAAGAAGTTTACAAATACGATCCAGAGGATAGAGATCGTTGGTAATTTTAATATTATTGGTAATATGTAATGTAATAATTTTTTTTAGGTCATCTATTAATGAATGAGGTATGAACGATGTTAAAAGTTATAAGTACACATTTATCCAACATCAAACATATTTGAAAGAGTAGTAAAACTTTAAAATGTGCATGCAATAAATAATCTAAAATAATTAATAATAAGTAATATATTAATTATGTGATTCTTTTGAATTTTATATTTAAAATATCTAAATAGTTTAGAACAATAGAGATAGAAATGTACGAGAAGTATAGTAAGGAATTTTCTTAAGAATAGCTGTATAGTTATATTAAAAATGAATTTTATTATTATTAGCAAAGTTGACAGAGAATTTGTCGATGTAATGTAGAGATGAATCTGAAGAAATCAGTCAGATAGTGACTTGGGAGTACTGATATCAAAGGAAACCAAGAGGATGTTTTATTGAAATATAAGGAATGAAATATGGGGATCATAATAATTTGTGTGACCTCAGTATAGATAACTTTGCCCTATAACTGAGCACATATATTCTGGACAGTGTCTTTACATATTTTTGAAACTTTCTGATGTGATGAAGCTGAAGAAATAGCTTTAGCATCCTTCCAATATTAGAGGCAGATAGACAGATAAAAGTCACTCCTCTATGGCGTCCATAAATTCACTGTGCCATGATTGTTGAAGTTTTATAAAGGATAATATCTTGTTTATTTTGATCCAATACATCTATATCTTCGCTATCTTGATTTCAAGAAAATACATCGTCAGGGAGATAATTTTATAGAAATGATACATAAGATAGAAAGAAAGCTAGATAGTAGTCATGCAAGAATAGTTGTTTACTAGAGTAAAGTAGAATTATATAAGTCCAAAGTGAAAGTATAAGTATTATAAAAGATGGAGAATCATATGATGTAATTTAAAGGAAAAAGAACTTAAAACCTTAGAATTAAGTTTTAAAGCAATAATAAGGTTTTGTAATATTGCACGTGATATTTTAATAGAAGAGATTGTACAATTGTGTGACGAAATGATTTAAAAGGTATAATAAAAAATGTGTATTTGTATATGGTGTGTGGATGACGATAATTGCTATATAAAGCTTGGGATAGGATCAATAATTTGACTAATAATTATTATATGATCGATGATAAAACTGAACATCAAACTGTCATAAGGATTAAATTCTGTAGGATTCCATACTAACAAGAATATAATTAGAATTTTGCAATTTCGTATAATTTTACATAAAAGTAAAGATTTTATAGAAATATAAACCTGCAATTATAAGGATATAAATGTTAATAGAAAATTTTAATAGATAGAAGTTTGTGTATTAAGCTAAGCTCAAAACATGTATCTGAAGATAATAATATTGTGAAATATTTTTTTTTTGTAATTATTAATGGTAAAAGGGTAAAAAAAAAAAAAAAAAAAATTAGATAATAATGATGTTAAGACATCAACGGTAGAAATAAAAGAGTTTGTAATAAGTAAATAGGGATATCCGCTGTAAATAATGTACAAACTGTTACTTGTTATAATGTTAATAAATTGTTATAAAATTTTATTAGTAGCTTTGTGTCTTGGTTGTTGTTTTTCCTACACATGAAATGCATGAAATCACAACGCACGTTTATAATTAAACATATTTAAGATTTTGCACAAAATAAATAAACATTAGAAATTTTAATAATTTATTTTATTTTATTTACATAATGAAATGAAAGAAGTATAATTAGAACAGATATGGTCATAACTTGATTGCCACAATACTTAAGTAAAATATATGCGAACGTTACCACATAACTTTTGATTATCGGATTGATAAATATTACCACGAAAATATTTAATACATCTAGAAAGAAAAGAGGATTGTATTACTCTATTATTGTCATTGTTATTATTAATTAGTTATTTATTACGTAGTGAACTATGACATAAAATTCCCTTATCATAGTTGACTATGGCAATATGAAATCAGTTTTAATTACAATTTATAAACCTGAGATTTAAGTTAATTATTTATTTATTGATTGATTTATCTATTTGATTTGACATGATTAGATCAATTTAATTCTATTTCATTTAATTAATTTATTTTATGTGAGCTAGATTTTGTTTTAAAAAAACATTAAGATATGATAAACGTTTTAAAAGTCGTAAGAATGCTATTAGTCAATTATTTATGATAGTGTTCGTATGCCATTGGGATAGTATCTCAATGCAATCTCATCTTGTACCTTTGTCGTTGCTCCAGGTCTCATGGGAATAATGAAAGATATTTGTGTTGATTTTATTTCATAGACACGACTAGATTTAATATAATTCTGAGCTAGTAATTATTTTATTTAAATTATAATGATATGTTTGATAGACTGAGCTAAAGAACCCGGAATTATTATTAATGGTAATTATTATTGACCGGAAATAAATAAGTAACGAAAAATCCGGAATGTTTAACATACTTTTGGCATGTTATTGTTATATATTATGATGGAGCGAGGGTGAAGGATACGGGAGGAGGTTATAGATAGAATTTGGCGCCCCACGTGGGGCGCCAAATTCTCTGTAACCTCCTCCATAACCTTTCCCTCGCTCCATAATAATATATAACATAATAACAACAAGATTATACTAATTATTCCGGATTTTCGTTACTTATTTATTTCCGGTCAATAACAATTAACATTAATAATAATTCCGGGTTCTTTAGCTCAGTCTATCAAATATATCATTATGATTTAAATAAAATAATTACTAGCTCAGAATTTTATTAAATCTAGTCGTGTTTATGAAATAAAATCAACACAAATATCTTTCATTATTCCCATGAGACCTGGAGCAATGACAAAGGTACAAGATGAGATTTCATTGAGATACTATCCCAATGGCATACGAACACTATCATAAATAATTGATTAATAGCATTCTTACGACTTTTAAAACTTTTATCATATCTTAATATTTTTTAAAACAAAATCTAGCTCACATAAAATAAATTAATTAAATAAAATAGAATTAAATTGATCTAATCATGTCAAATCAAATAGATAAATCAATTAGTAAATAAATAATTAAATTAAATCTCAGGTTTATAAATTGTAATTAAAACTGATTTTATATTGCCATAGTCAACTATGATAAGGGAATTTTATGTCATAGTTCACTACGTAATAAATAACTAATTAATAATAACAATGACAATAATAGAGTAATACAATCCTCTTTTCTTTCTAGATGTATTAAATATTTTCGTGGTAATATTTATCAATCCGATAATCAAAACTTATGTGGTAACGTTCGCATATATTTTACTTAAGTATTGTGGCAATCAAGTTATGACCAATATCTGTTCTAATTATACTTCTTTCATTTCATTATGTAAATAAAATAAAATAAATTATTAAAATTTCTAATGTTTATTTACTTTGTGCAAAATCTTAAATATGTTTAATTATAAACGTGCATTGTGATTTCATGCATTTCATGTGTAGGAAAAACAACAACCAAGACACAAAGCTTACTAATAAAATTTTATAACATTTTATTAACATTATAACAAGTAACAATTTGTACATTATTTACAGCGGATATCCCTATCTACTTATTACAAACTCTTTTATTTCTACCCGTTGATGTCTTAACATTATTATTATCTAATTTTTACTTTATCCTTTTACCATTAATAATTACAAAAAAATTTATTTCACAATATTATTATCTTCAGATACATGTTTTGAGCTTAGTTTAATACACAAAATTCTAGCTATTAAAATTTTCTATTGACATTTATATCCTTATAATTTCAGGTTTATATTTCTATAAAATCTTTACTTTTATGTAAAATTATACAAAATTTACAAAATTCTAATTATATTCTTGTTAGTATGGAATCCTACAGAATTTAATCCTTATGACAATTTGATGTTCAGTTTTATCATCGATCATAGAATAATTATTAGTCAAATTATTGATTCTATTCCTAGTTTTATATAGCAATTAATATCATCCACACACCATATACAAATACACATTTTTTTACTATACATTTTAAATCATTTCGTCACACAATTGTACAATCTCTTCTATTAAAATATCACGTGCAATATTCCAAAAACTTATTATTGCTTTAAAACTTAATTCTAAGGCTTTAAGTTCTTTTTTCTTTTAAATTACATCATATGATTCTCCATCTTTTATAATACTTATACTTTCACTTTGGACTTATACAATTCTACTTTACTCTAGTAAATAACTATTCTTACCTAACTATTATCTAGCTTCCTTTCTATCTTATGTATCATTTCTATAAAATTATCTCCCTGACGATGTATTTTCATGAAATCAAGATAGCGAAGATATAGATGCATTGGATCAAAATAAACAAGATATTATCCTTTATATAACTTCAACAATCATGGCACAGTGAATTTATGGACGCCATAGAGGAGTGACTTTTATCTGTCTATCTGCCTCTAATATTGGAAGGATGCTAAAGCTATTTCTTCAGCTTCATCACATCAGAAAGTTTCAAAGATATGTAAAGACACTGTCCAGAATATATGTGCTCAGTTATAGGGCAAAGTTATCTATACTGAGGTCACACAAATTATTATGATCCCCATATTTCATTCCTTATATTTCAATAAAACATCCTCTTGGTTTCCTTTGATATCAGTACTCCCAAGTCACTATCTGACTGATTTCTTAAGATTCATCTCTACATTACATCGACAAATTCTTTGTCTACCTTGCTAATAATAATAAAATTCATTTTTAATATAACTATACAGCTATTCTTAAGAAAATTCTTTACTATACTTCTCGTACATTTCTATCTCTGTTGTTCTAAACTATTTGGATATTTTCAATATAAAATTCAAAAGAATCACATAATTAATATGTTATTTATTATTAATTATTTTAAATTATTTATTGCATGCACATTTTAAAGTTTTACTACTCTCTCAAATATATGTTGGATGTTGAATAAATGTGTACTTATAACTTTTAACATCGTTCATACCTCACTCATTAATAGATGACCTAAAAAAAAATTACATTACATATTACCAATAATATTAAAATTACCAACGATCTCTTTCCTCTGGATCGTATTTGTAAACTTCTCCATTCCAGGACTTCTAGTAGGTATTTAAAATTTTCCATACACACATTTTATTTATTATTAATATTTCTCTCATTCCATTAGCTCATATTTTAATTATAACTATTATAAAATTTATGTTTATATGTTTCCCTAAGCTAATTCAAATTTTATACTTTAAATACAATAAAAAAAAATATTAAAATTATATTTACGATACATCTTTGTTGCACTCGCTTGGAAAATCGTTCCTGGCAAAGCTAAATAAAAAAATATACTTTATTTTCTGCAGTCCTTTAATGTTCTATTTTAAAATTTTAATTATGTTTATTAATTCTTCTTAGACGATGATCTTTAGTTTTCTTCATATTCTCCCACTTATTCTTGAGATCTCCATTACATAGTCTGCTAGCTTTTTCCCCCGCGCTTGGTTTTCCCTCGATGCATCTTGTACTTTATTTTAGAAAATTCAATAAATTTTTCTTTATTTCCCTGGATCCATTTTCTCCTTTTAGTGATTAATTTTATATCTGTTTAAACAATATTTCTTCCATTTTAATATCTTTTCCTCTTTTCTATGATAAGATAAAATCCAGGTTTCCTTTAGTAAATTCATATAGCACTTTATACAGGATTATGGCTTTTCTTCTGCTTTTTACTTTTGGAAATTATATATTTTTAATTAATGTTTTCCTTTAACATAACATATTTTTCTTCCTCATTTTCTTTATATTTATTTGAACACATAATATGATTTTTCTCATAGAGAAATATGACTTAGTTTTAAGCATTTATAAAACAAATGTTCGTCATAAGATTTTCTCAATAGTAAATACTTTTTTTCTTATATTTTCACACAGCGTCTTCTTTGTATTTTTTAGAGTTATAGGACTTAGTTTCTGGTTGAGCACGTATAAAATAAAACTTATACAATTTTCATTCATTTTTCTTTTAATAATTATTTCAATTATTATTTTTGGTATTTCCATCTTTACTGTAGTATGAATGGTCAAATTTGAATAAATCCACCGGTAAGATCACGTAAAAATTAGCAAATCATCTTTCTGGATACAAAATTATTTTATCTGTTCAAGACTAACTTTAGAATAATTATTAATTTATAAATTTATATTACTTTTTTTCAGCTTCGATGTTACAAGCAATTCAAAAAAGTTACCTTCCTCTTCAACTTTCACATTCCATCTCCCGCTTCTGTCTATCTTAGATTTTTTTCTTGCCAATTTAAATCCGTTGATTGGTCAATATTTGTTTTTAGCACGAACAATATTAGTCATTCTATTTTGGGATAATAAATTGTACTTTTAAATAAATATTTATGACGTAATGTCTGGAATATTATTTTAACTTAATATTATTAAATTAAATTATAGTTTGATAAACTTTTTTTTTTTTTTCTTTAAAATAATTATTAAGACAATATATAACATTTTTAACTTTAAATTTTAATGATGGATGGCAATTATATCTAGTTTTTTAAATTCACAAACTTTATTATTATCTACCAAGTGTGTGTGTGCGTGAAGGCATTTAATATACGATCACGTGTCTATCAACTTTATAAAATAATTTCTTTTTTTATTTATGTCTTAGTTTAAATCACCAAAACTAACGTACTTTATAAAATTTTGGAAAATAAATTGAAACTTATAGAACCAAATATAACTCTCACCATCCTACAGTTTATTAATAAAAAATATACCCTATTAATTTTGACTAACTATAAAATTATATTTCATTTATTTAATCTATTAATTCTCTGAAACTATTATTTTAAAATTATTACAATAATTTTAGCTATTTATAGCTGTGTTATTTTGTATGGCCAGCTTTCACAACCATAAGCAATGATATTAAAACTTTATTTAACTGTTTACTTTTAAAAATACTTTATTACACTATGATCGGTTAGGTATTTTAGCTTAAAATTGTATTACAAAACTATTATTACTTTTATATCACCTAAATATCACTTAAAATTTAAAATTTTTTTTCATAATTGACCTTTCTATCCTACCTATGACCTACAGACAAGGGCACAATATGTACAAATAAAGTTTTGCTAAAAAGTGTTCAAAGTGATTTGGATAAATTGTAAAAATGAAATATAAATATAGAATATAAAATAATTATAAAAACATACTACATTGAAAGAAGAACAAGATATAAATAATGCACATGATTTAAATTATACAGTCTCTTAGTTTAACTTTAATAATAAGTAAATAATGATTTGCATAGTCTATAAAATTAAATTAGAAAAATAGTTATGGACTTTTTAGATCTAAAGATTAAAATATAATTGGATTTTTTTCATGTAATAGTCTAGATAAAATTTTAGCTATGATATTGTCTAGGCAATAACCAATTTAAACTCACCATGAAATCTAAAACAATGTGATATAACAGCAATACTATTTTTTTGTTTCATGTTAAACCAAAAGTTGAATTACTTTTAATTCATACTACATCAGATTTATAACTCATATTAATTATAATATTTGACTAATACCTTATCTATACTTGGTTTAACATGGATCAGGTAAATAGTATTGCTATTAATAGGTACATGTGGTTTTATTTTGCATTATCAGTTTTAATTAATTGTTTCATGGTTACATTGCAGCCAAAATTTTATATCTGTTTATCTGGAAAAATTTCTACTATAGTTTCACATTTACATTTATAAGTGTGTTATTTGAAATACAGGCACTTTTCATACCTGGATCATAATTGTAAATATAGGGGATTTGAACTCAGACTTTCAAGAACCTTTCAGTGATCCACACTATCTCACATCACTGATACACATGATCACACACATCTACACATGATCACACACATTTACACATTATCACACACATCTACACATGATCACACACATCTTTTCTACATGTGCATGATCATGTGCATCAGCAATGTGAGATAGTGTGGATAGTTGAAAGGTGCTTGAAAGTTTGAGTTCCAGTCCCTTCTATTTATAAGTGTATGAAAACCTTAAAGATAATACAATCATATATATATACTCCTGATAGAGAAAGAGGAGGTATGGCTTATTAAGCTTGCCACTGGCTAGGTAGAGAAGATTTGATCTACTAGCTGATTGATTTTTGGATTGTCCAATTGAAAGAAAAATCTTAATTCTGAATAAAATCTAAAAGAACTTCTGTCTTATTTGATAAAAATTTAAATAAAGGTCATAATAGGCAACAAGCATTGTTAGCTGAGAGGTCATCACAGTTGCCTTGCAAGCAAGTAGTTGGTTGCATACGGTTGTGGGTTTGCCTCCCGGCCGATGCTATGACATATGGGAAAACAAAAAGGTCATAATAAGCAAATATAGTATCTGCAATACATGTTACCTTTATAGTTTTTGTTAAGTATGATTTAATGAATCTTGATGGTACTTCTACATCTATGCTTTTACACAAGTGTTTGCATGCACAAGAATTTTAAAACACTTAAATATTTTCTTTTTTTATTATTATTATTTTATGCTTATTTGTAGTTATATTCTAAACTAATTATAATTTCCTAAGAATAATCTAATAACAAAAATAATTGAATAAAATAATTTAAGTATTAAAATTTTAAACAAAGACTTAGCTTAGTCTTTTTAAGAGATTCCATGCAACATAATTGACAATTCATCAGATTCTTGAAAATTATATACATTAACTTTCTGTATTTTAAATAATCTCTGCTAATTCATTCCAGTTTTTTTAAAAAGCTATTCTTTTTATATATTTTTCTTATACATACATTTTTTTAGGCATCTATTTATAAATTCTATGGAGTAGGACAGTATGAAGAATTGATTGCTGAGAATTTTTTTAACTGATCCCTAATATCAACTTGTAAATGTTTTATAATGTATATATCTATAATAAAAAATAATTTAAATTTATAATAAACAAACTAGTTGCCAAAACATGCAATTTGTATTTTTTATATTATTATTTAATCTCAATTTTTAACAAAATAACAGTATAATGGAGACTAAATTTATGTAAAAATCACTTTATGTCTGTTCAATATCTTGTATGATTCTCATAAACTCCTAGGTAATTACAAGTGTATTCTAAAATAAAATGATAAATATGTAATTGTGTTTGAAAGTGTGTCCACTCTATTAACCTTGATGCTAAGATTAAGGGTCAACTGTTATAGAATTATATCTTTAAAATATTTGTTTGACTAAAGTTTCTTAGATTATTTATAACTATACATTTGCAATTTTTTCGCATGCGTTAGTGAAGCTGTAATTATACTATAATGTTTAATATGCCTGCTTAGCGCTTTTGAAATTTAGTATTCTAATCTCATACTCATAACTTTACTGAATGAAGATTGTTGTAATTTATTGTACACATATGCAAATGTGCTTGAATTTTTAAATAGTTAGTCCATTGTTTGGAGAGGGCAAAGCATGCTTCTCTTCTATTAATGGCACTGAGATCATTTGCTATGTAAAAAGCTTCTTTCACCTTTCTTTTGGAATCACTCTTCTCTGTGCAAATTATTTGGGCAGAATTAGGTTTGAATACATATTAAGACTGTGCGCCAGAAAAAACACAGTAGGGACATCTGCAAATCTTTAACAATATTTATTTAAAAAACAATAAAACATCTGATTTTTTTGTATAAATAAACATATTTTCCAGGAGTTTGGGATATATCAGACTTCATATTATCCTTCTCAAAAATAACTACAAGCATTTGTATTTTTGAAAAGGGGTGTAATATTGTAACCATGTGTGATAAAAATCAGTACAAAAGTAATATGTCAAAAATCATCACATATATAATTATACTTCATTCAGGGGAGAAACTTATGACCAAAATGATAAAATACTGCCTAAACTTTAAATATGTACTTTGGTGGTCCAACAAATATTTAAAAAATGTGCTTATGTACATAAAGTGAGCAGTTATTAATAAGCATATTCTCCAAGAGTTTATTTATGAATTTTATTTTTAAATAGTTAATAAAAGAGCAATAGAGAGGCTGCAGACACATAATTAAAGTATAAAGAATTGTACTTTGGGGTTAACAGAGATATTCAAAATAAAATATACTTTAAAATTAGCAGGTATTTATAATCTCAGCATTTCCCAATATTAATTTGATTGTTATTGTCTAAACAAATTCATATATAATATAACAATAAAAACATGAAGTTATTACCTCAAATATCTATTATTATAAAAAGATGTGTGAAGTGTATTGGCAAAACCGGAACTTACAATCATTTTTAATTAATGAGTGTCATCCATGTCAGAATTTACATGGAGAGATAGTGTTGGCTTCATGTCCACACTAAACCAACCTATTTTTTGCATTATTTCTATGGCAGGCACAACAAGCACATTGAGCATGTGATAAAATTATGGTTTAATGTTTTTCATCAAGGTAAAGAGCAAATGATAAAATTGCAGTAGAAACCTTTACATTTGAAACAAACAAATTATGAAATAAAATAACACGACCAATAAACAACAACTAAAAAGGAAATAAATTAATGAATACATATTATGTCTTGATCACTGAAACCCTAAAAATCTTTTATTTGATTTGATTTGGAACTCAAAAAAAATATGTAATTAAGAGTTGTTTAATGGCAAGCTCATGTTTATATATTATACTTTTTTATAAAGAAATGAGCAATTTTTTAAAAGAACTGTGGTTCTTATATATTTATATCATTCATGTTTATCATGTATTTATAGGACAATGACCTGTAATGTTTCACAACAGTAAGGCACATTATAGTAAACCTACATTACTATCCTTCCTTAAAGACATTCACTTTTTACACATACACTCATTGCTTTGTTAACAAGCCTACCAATAAACTAAGGCAAAATTTGTGAATGTCATTTTAAGTCAGTATTAATATTAATATTCATATTACTTATATTTGCATATGTAAAAAAATATGTTACTATTCTACATATCATTTGTTTTTGTCATGTGAATAAAATTCCAATGCCTTAAAAAAAACATTTCTATAACATCATGAATAAATAAACTTCAACTCACAAAAATTATAAAGATATGAATTTTTGTACCAGTTTCTTACGTCAAATAGCAAATTAATATTAATATTCATATTACTTATATTTGCATATGTAAAAAATATGTTACTATTCTACATATCATTTGTTTTTGTCATGTGAATAAAATTCCAATGCCTTAAAAAAAAAACATTTCTATAACACCATGAATAAATAAACTTCAACTCACAAAAATTATAAAGATATGAATTTTTGTACCAGTTTCTTACATCAAATAGCAAATAACTAAAAATCCATTTACTTAAGATTGTGGTCAGTATGTGCCACTATTATCAGATAAATATACCCACATCTTCAGATTTATGTGTATCTGAAATAATAAACATCTTTATTTTAGATTCATCACCTAGGAGAAAATAGAATTGTTTGCACTGCCTTGATAATGACTCATAAGAGTTGAAAGCGCTTGGAAATATTATTTGTTTTTATTTATTTATATTATTATTTTTTATTTCATTCATAATAAAACTCAGGATTTCTATCTTCCATAAAAGTTTTAATGCAAATGTTAAATGTCTGCCCTCATATTATTATAAAAATAATAAATTAATGATAGTTAAACATATCTTTACTAATTTAGAATCTTCCCAGTTTAGTGGTAAAGATATTTTATTCTAGAAATAATACTGATATTTCAATATTCTCTTTTAATATATGCTTGTCTGTTTGGTATATGCTAAGTAAAAAATATTTTTTATGGACACAACTATATTTTATAAATAAAAGATTATTATAATTTGCACATATGTTTACAAAGTATTATTTTCATTGAAACTTATGTATATCATTATGAGCATTCCATCATCAGATTTTCAATGAAATGGATGGCTGAAGAGTTGTTAGTTGGAGTAGTTTAAAGCCTTCCATTAATATATGAAGATTGGCTATCTTAATATAAAGCTGAACACTAATTATATATATGTATGGAGGTAGTAATCTGGACCATCTGACAATTGCTGGTTTAGCATGGAATGCATATATTGGTGATTATTTATTTTTTCAACATATGTGTGATCAGGTGGGTCAGCAATACAAGATGGCATGGAGAGTTGAGGGTTGTGTGAAAGTCTGAGTTCAGATTCCTTATATATTATAAATGTGCATGTGTTTGGTTACTTGAAATATATTTTAAATTTAACTGTGGAAATGTTACTTTCAGTTAGATGAGAAAAACATTAATGTATCAATTTACAAAACTGTAAACAGAAATATAAAAATGTAATACCTTACATGTTAATAATATTTGTCCTCGTAAGATATAACATACAAAATAGAATTATGTAATCATTTGTATTTTAATCTTTTATAAACTGCACCATTTTATATATCTTTAAAATCTTAACTTTTTGTTCAATCTTTGGACTTCTGAAAGTGATGCTTCAATGGATATGTTTTAATAATTCAGGTGATTATTCATTTGATTTGCAATTCAAAATATTAATTATTGTATTAATCTAAAGAGATAACTAACAGAAAGATACAATTTCTTATTTATTTAATACATTTAGCTCTTAGAAATTTAACGGAGCAAAGAGAAACTTTTTTTCTATTTTGTATATGGCTATAAATTAAAAAAAAACAGACTAAATCTTATTGCGTTGCCTCATGTTTTTAAATGTCCTGTGATGACTTTATACAGTCTGCAGAACTGTCTTTGTTTGATTTGTCACATACTTTTAATGTCTTCTTCAAAGTTCATCTGTATTGAGTTTACATATGTCCATGTTCTGGTAGGGTGTTTTTAGTACTAGTGACTATTCATTGTTGTTTTTTGCTTTGTGGTCCTTGTTTTGTTTTTTCTTTTGTTTTACAATATTTTGCAATCTATTGTAATTTGAAAATATTAACTAATAGATATAATTTATTTTTATTAGTAGTTATAAAACATTTTCTCCTCTAAAGGCAACTGCAAACAAAGTCTATATTTTTTTAGTCAGTGTTCCACATTCAATATTTAGATTGTAAATTTTATACATTAATATTTTTCTTTAAATAAATTTCATACAGGTCTCAGAGAAATCATTTCTTTAATTACTAAGATTTATTTATTACTATTATTTTTCTTTATTTTAAGTTTTTATTATTACTAGAAAACAAATCATCTCCCAACTTTGCACACATTTTTAATCTTCTTTTGAGATTGTTTTTTTTTAATAGTTTGAATAAACATTGGAATTTAATACATTAACGTTAACAAAATTTTAGTCATACATATATGCCAGATGTTTTATGAATTTTCGTTATGATTTAAGTAGAATAATTAGCATACTTGTAAGATAAACACAATTTTTGGGGGGTTGTTTTTTTTTCAAAACGTTTTATAAACAATATGTATTAATATAGATTTAGTAAATTTTTGCAGTACAATGAGTGCTAAAACCAAAATCATTGTAAAATACTTTCATTAAATGAGAAAAAATATTAATTTAATAAGAAAAAGTAAGAAGTCATTCAAATGAGGGAAACAATTATTGATTCAACAAGAAAAAGTAAGAAGTCATTCTGAAATTGGCTGTACATTTTAAAGGAATAAATTATTGATTGGAGAAAATACAAAAAAGGAGCAAATTTTTGCCAAATTGTAACTAACGTAAAAGATAATGTTTTGGTCAAAATGAAAAAAAGCCTTAAATCCATAGCTAAATAATATAAATCATAAGAACCTTCTGTTGATAGGCACTTGTATTATGTCAGAAAGCCTTAAATGTCTATGAAGAATTTAGCTAATAATATGGATCTTGTAAGATCAAGTTTCACATTATCACCATTTGGTATGCTTGATCATTCAGTTAAAACAGGCAGAACTTTCCATAGAGTAGTGCCACTCAGTTCAAGCCAGAGTAATCAATGGATGCAAGGTTTGTGCATAAAATCCCTATCAACCTACTCATTCAATATCCCCAGACTAGTTTCTAGCTTGTGGCTTTCATCAGTGATGCGCTTTGGATCTGAGAGCACTGCACCTAGATGTTAGGATCTAGATGACTATATAAGCTAATGAGCTTGGATTGAAAATATATTTTCAATTTTAAACTCATAGTTTTGTAGCTAAGTAGAGATAAAAGGTGGCTGCTGGTGGTTTGAATTAGATCCTAAGATCTAGGTGCAGTGCTCTCAGATCCAAGGCTTCTCATTGATGAAAGCCACAAGCTAGAAACTAATCTGGGGATATTGGATGAGAATGCACTAGATAGGGATTTTATGCACAAACCTTTTATCTGTTGATTACTCTGGCTTGCACTGAGTGGCACTATTGTATGGAGAGTTTTGCCTGTTTTATAAGTCGAAGCTATTCATTGCAAATCCCAAAACTGTTACAGTCTTAAAAATAATAAAATAATTGGAAAAGTCTTCTATTGCTATGTTTTCGTTAGAATTTTAAAAATGTTGGAAGAAAAAATGTCCTGAACAGATATTTAATTGTGATAAATATAGTTGTAAATGACTGAACATAAACACAGTCATGTGTAAATATATATATATATGCTTTTTTATTTTATTATTACTAACACTATTTTTTAAAAATTTTGTTTACAATTTAATCTTAATTTATATAAGCAAACTATACACCTAAAGCATCTATTATATATATGTACATCATTAAAAACAAGTCAACATCTAGATAATTCCAATATCAATAACAATCAACAATATCAAATTGTTGTCAAGGCAACATACTTTTAACAATAAAGAAGATTGTCTTGACAACAGTTTGAGATATTGGGATTGTCTAAATGTTGACTGGGCACTTAGACAATATCAATAACAATCAACAATCTCAAACTGTTGTCAAGACAATCACATTTTAAAAATAAAAGAGGTTGCCTTGACAACAGTTTGAGAAATTGTGATTGTCTATGTGTTGTCTGGTTTTTAATGATTATTTATAAACTCATTTAACCTTGACCATTATTGCACTTAATATATATATATAATGGAGCAGGAAATAACTGAAGCTTCCAATAAGTTATAAAATATAAACTCTTTATAAGATAGATAATATCACGTGTATCTTAGTATTTGTTCTTATGTATGCTTAGTTTATTTACATAATTTTAAATAGGGAGTGAATTTGATCTATTCATTATATATATATAATAAATGATAGAAACTACCATTTAAATATGAATCAAAACCAGCCTTTATTTTAAATAACCTCTAAACATGAAATGAAAGTTCAGTTTTAATATCTATAAATAGTAAATTCCTCAGATTATATGTAACTGAACATGAATTAATTGAATCTTCCAATGATTTATATAATGTAAATAAACTCTCAAAAGACAGATGATATCACATCTCTCTTAGTATATATATATATGTAAATAAAATAGTTTTTGGGTTAAACCATGTACTAATTTGTATTGATTTCCAACATTTCAATGAAATAGCATAACACTATTGTCAAGGTTAGGTGTTATTTCACTGAAATGTTGGAAATCAATACAAAATAGTGTACAGTTTAACCCAAAACTATTTTATTTTCATCATATAACCATGAAAACATTAAATATAATATATATGTGTGCAATGTTGAAAAAGGCTTACTGTACAATAAACAATGATTATTGTATCATAATAAAGTATCATCAACAAGGCATGAGCTATTGTGTGATATATATATTCTATGTGAGGGGATCTTGGATTAAAATATAATGTAGTTCATAACTTCATTGTATTTTAAAATCTATTAATAATTTTCTTTTTTATTTTTAAATGTATTATTTGTTGATGATGATGTTTAAATTTTTACAATCATTTTTTATTTGTTCTACAAAATTTTGTTATGTTCATTAGAATATCTCCATTATTTGGCATATATCACATGCCATAAGTTTTGGAGTTTTACTTGTATTTTTTTTATTTTGGGGAGATACTCTAATTCTGTTTGTATTTACTATACATCTTAAAAACCTCAATATTTTCTTTTATCATGAGAAGAGTAAAATTAATTTTACTTCATTAATAATCGCTGCTTCAAAAAACTGAAGAGATAGTTTCTAAAAATTTAACTTTTTAGAATGTATGAACTAAAATATGTCAAATTAACAATATATATATATTTCTTGTTAATTAAAATATTTTAAAAGTATTTAATAAATGTGCCCATTTCTTTTCTCAAATATAAAACATTCAAAAGAAAAAAAACATTATACTCTGACAAATGGTAAAACTGTTATTTCCAATAGTTCTTTCACAACATAGGATAGATTTTTAACATCTAAAATATTTTATAAACAAAAAAAGTAATATTGAGCAGAGTTATGTATTTTACAAATACCATTAAGACGTCAGTTTTTCTACATGTTACACTTTAATTTATTTGACAAAACTCTCTCTTGATGAAGACATTCACGCATATCATTTTAAGATTCTCTTTATACAAATTGTATTAATTTTAGCTATGTTATACTGGTGTGAGTCAAATTCATTTATCTATGAGAGCGAGAGAGCAAGTGAACAAGAGAGATATTGAGTATTTTCATTACATATCTTATAAAATAAAATGCAGGAAATTCATTACTGCTGATAATATTTGGTTTTGATTTCACTAGAATGTTTTTGACATGGCTCGGCTGAGGGTTGAGAGTTTATTGTTTAATGGATTTGGGTCTTGGACCTGAGTGGTTGGCGTAATGCTGGATTTGTCCACCTATTCAGCTGAAGCATTTGAGTCTTCGCTTTGGGGTCCCAGGGGTGGGATCATTGGGTGATGGATAACTTCTCGGCAGTTGAGCCATGTAGATCCATGATGCAGATACACATTAAAAAAGATTAAAGCAACCCTTTTATGGATGTAATTGTTATTTTACGGTATGTCCTTTTGTAAACAAGATTAATAATTGTTTTATCCTTTTGTAACATTGAAAGCTTTGTAATTGTCATCGGGTAAGTAGACCCAAATAGTATTTTTTTTGTAATCTTTTACAATAAAGGTTACTTTGGAACAACAAAAGATATTATTTCCAGAAATAGCAAATTCTTTCTATTAATATAAAAAGTTTGAAAATCTTTTCAAAGACTGAAATCTTATTTCTAATCTAGTAAAAACAGTATGTTCAAATTTTCATTTAAAAAGTAGGAAAACATTTACTAACATATTACAACCTCCTGCAATAGTGCACAGAAGCACAACATTGCCTTCTGCTCTGAATAAACTTGAACTGCACCCTGATTAATTTTTTTTAATCTTTAAAAGTTACAACTCAAATAATTTTTAGAATAATCTCAAAAAACTAGTTGGCACTATTTAAAGTTGTTTAAAAAAATATTTTATGGACATCCTCCTAGCACTAACATATTCTACTGATAAAAAGTTTGCTCACTGTTCATACTAATCTTTTGAATACTTGATTAAATATTACTATGGGAAATATTATTCGAACACTAAATCTATTCCTTTGCAGTGGCTTTTTTTATATATATTCTTTCACCACATATTAGAATATGACAGGAAATGTATAAGAAACTAAGATAAATGGACTTACCACTAAATCAACATATATTATTATTAATTAAGACTCATATGAAATCACAACCATTTGTCTATATTTTCCTAAAGATTTGTGATGATTGTATTCTATTTATATTTTTATATTGGACTATTTCCATTATCTAATATGTGCATTGAATGTCTTTAGAAAAATTTAACTTTATTTAAATATTCCAAATACATTCAACTGTTAGTAATAGCACATCAAACAGGTTAGTATATGCACAGTGTTTCAAGAGGTATTATTCTCCCCTCTTCTTCAGGTGACAGTATTAGCATGGGATTCGAACCTGGACCCTTAGATTCATGAGTATTGAATTTTAAAATAATGCTCTAACCAACTGAGCCATCCTGCCAAAGGCAGTTGCCTTTTCATATACTTATCTATGAGATTTCTCCTGATTTTTCCACTTTTTCCTAAAAGCAAAGTTGATTAGTGGATTCTATACATTAGGTATAGTCACACTAGGTTGGCTTATGGATTTTTTTGCCATTGACATGTGAGCAGCTTCTTTAAATTTTTTTTGTACATTTTCTTCTCTATCCAATATTGTTGTATTTTCCCAATTGAACATATGTTCATTGGCACATACATGAACTGATACCTTAGACTCATTTGTTTTTTCTATTCTAAACATCAGTTTGTGTTCTTGCAAGCACTTTTCAATGGGAATGACTGGTCTCACCAATATATGTTCTTCCACATTCACATGGTATTTTATAGATGCAGTTTTTCTTTCAGCATTTCAAGTTTAGGCTTTGGAGATGTTAGAATTCCTCATAGTGTGATATGGCTCTGGAAAGCTGTTCTGATGTTGTATTGATTGCAGATTTTTCTTAATTTATCTGCTATTTTTGGAATGTATTATCTTTTCTCTTGATTGTTCTTTTTGTTGTCTATTTAACATTTTCTTAATAACAACTGATGGATAACCATTTTTCATAAGAGTTTGTTCTATATAGATCTTTTCTTTTTTCAAATTTTTGGTTTCTGAACAAACTTCTCTTGCTTTATTCCATAGTGATAGTATAACTCATGTTTTGTGTTTCTGGTGTGATTGGATATATAGAATAGGTATTGGATCAGAATCTAAGGGTCCAGGTTCAAATCCCATGCTAGTACTGTCACTGATCGGACAAGCAACATCTGAATAAGAGGGGAGAATAATACCTCTCAAAACATTGTGCACATTAACTTGTTTGACGTGCTATTACTAACAGTTGAATGTATTTGTAATATTTAAATAAAGTTAAATTTTTCTAAAGACATTCAATATTTATATTAGATCATGGAAATAGTCCAATATAAAAATACATTTGTTTATATGCTCATAAAATAATTTTTTGAAACAAAAAAATTATATGAAAAATTGACTTTTTGTGAAATTTCAACAAATATCTTTTATTACAAGTCCAATCATAAATCCAGATGAATTTTATCCTCTAAATAATGCAGAAATATCATTAATAGATTCAGGACCATTCTAATCTTTATATTCATCTACTTCATAAATGAAATTACAGTCAAATCTAAAAATAAAATGAATAAGTGAAAGTCATAATAAAGTCATTAGTAAATAATAATTCATCTATCTTAAAATAAGAATTAAAAAAAAATCATTTATTTTCTTTGGTATTGTATTGTGCTATTAAAGATATCAAATATGCAATTGGTAATAGTATGAATACTGAACCCCACTGCTTGAAGGTGTTGTTTTTCACAAAATGCACATCAATACTATATACAATTTTAGTGGCCTTAACTTACAGCTGACACTACAATAAGAGTTTTTTGAGCTGTAACAGGCTGCCTGAGGGCAGTGTATTCTATGATTACGTAATGAAATACTATGCCCATTGCATCACGATGGAAAAAAAATTAAAAAACGGTTGAAAAAAAAACGTTTACCATAATATTATGTAAACAAACAGATGGCCCGTGAATCGGTATATTCATACTATTACCAAATATATAAGTCATCATATTTTTAATCAGTTTGATAAAGAAATATATTGTTCTTAACAGTATTATTGTTTTCATAAATTAGACAAACCATTATAATAAGTAGATGCCACAAAATTGGAAATAAATAGTTTTCTTATAACTTAACACAGGTAAATTGTCAAAGATGCTCCAAACGTTTTCTGTTATATATATATATTTTAATATTCCCATAAGAACATATACATAACTGGTTGTCATGCTACTCATTCAGTTTCGTTACTGATCATCATCCTATTGAAAGACAACTACCTGCAATTGATTTGATTAAACATGATATGAATAGTTATAACTGCCCAAATGGCATAAACATGATAATTATTTGACTGAAATGGACATTAAATTCCTGTTCATATAATGACAGAAACAAAATGTTATTTTCTTTTGCTGCTATTCTAAAGAATACAGATCTGAATAATATACTATTTAAGACCTTGACGATGAAAAATCTTTTCTTAATATTATTGCATTCTTAGTCATGTCTAAGAAACATCGAATCATTTTATTTACAACATCACTAATCTATGTCTAGCCATTGAGATGATAACTATAAAAATAATTCAGACATTTTTCTTACATCTTATTTAGATATACCATACAATATCTAATAACATTGAGAAAATAATTTAAAATAAATGAAGCCTGGAATAAAATTCAGAATGCTAAAAGGTAGTCCAAAATAGTAATTATGAAATTAATGTATCTAGTATCATTTGTATTTGGACATTGTTAGATAAATTTTAAAAATATAATGGCAAGACTAGCAAAGAATAAGAAGTGAAAAATAAGACAAAAAAGATGATGGATAATCTTAAGTAAGAATCTATATATGAGTATTTGAAAGCCCGAACAAAAAAAAAATTTGGAAAGTATTTGAGATGATGCAAAACTCTCCGTACAGTAATGCCACCCTGTGCCAACCAGAGTAATCAATGGATGCCAGAAGGCTTGTGTATAAAATACCTATCTAGTGCCTACTCATCCAATATCCCCAGATTAGTTGCTGGCTTGTGACCTTCATCAGTGAGAAGCCTTGGATCTGAGAGCACTGCACCTAGATCTTAGGATCTAATGCAACCCTCCAGCAACCACCTTTTATCTCTACTTAACTACAAAACTATGAGAATGAAATTGAAGGTCACAAGCCAGAAACTAGTCTGGGGATATTGGTTGAGTAGGCACCAGATAGAGATTTTATGCACAAGCCTTCTGGCATCCATTGATTACTCTGGTTGGCACAAGGTGGCACTACTCTAAGGAGAGCTTTGCCTTGTTTAATAACAATTATGTGCTAGTATAAGAGATAGTGATCAATGTGATATTTGAGATGATGTTTTAAATCATTATTTAAATTTATTTTTCATTGATTTTTCAATAAAGAATATTTTAAAATTAAATAGTATATGCGTGCAAACATTTCAATATTCATTTGCTTATCTGCAAAAGTCATAATTTTATATTACCAAAATAATATACCATCATTATATAATCTTGATTATTTGGAATCTATTGAATCGATAATAGTTCTAATAGTTCGCTTTCTTTCCAAATAACAATACTACTTTTATAATCTAATTACAACATATTATTATAATGTTATATTCTTAACTTAATAAACAAGACCAATGATTCTGTTATATTCCTCTTTTTTTACTTTCATACACAGCAAATTTCAAAATAAAACAGGCAAAACTCTCCATACAGTAGTGCCACTCAGTACAAGCCAGAAGGCCTGTGCATAAAATCCCTATCTAGTACTTGCTGCTCTGAGTGGTACTATTATTTGGGGATGTTTGCCTGTTTTAATAACAGTTATGAGAAAGAATAAGAAATGGTGATCATGTGGTGAAATTTCAAAATAATTTTAGGCCTGTGGACATTTTAATTCATCATTTAATCATTTTTTCAATTTGCATGAGAAATATTATTTTTATTCCATTTCTCATGTTTTTCTGCTCTTGTATTGTAATCATAATAACTTCTCAAACACATTAATTAAAAAGATATTTTCATCTTTTCTGCTTTAGAAGCTCGTTCTAATTACTCGAAAATTGAGATTGAAAAGTAGCTTCTACTAATTTAAAATTATTCATTGATTTAATCTATGATGCAGCAAAATAGCTAATAAAAGGATGAGTGTGATATATGTTTTAGGACAGTTAAATGGGAACGCAGTTTATTATGAATTTTGTATAATGTTAAGCTTGAAGATTGATATCTTTCAATGCTTTTGATATTATACAGAAATTTATAGCTTCACATATCCATTTAAATTTGTTTAACCATAATTATATATATATAATCAAAAACATAATTAATTATTTTATCGTATGATTTTTCACATATAGAAAATGAAAAAAAAATTAATTAGAATTTTTATATTTTCAATATCCCCTCCCCACATATCTTAATAATGAATGAAATAATTTACAACAAACATTATTAAAATTTATATACTATATATTTTCATTCGATTTATGTATATTTAATAAATGAGAAGCAAATTTTAATTCTAGGTAATAAGATTTAAACTTTAATATTATTAATAAACTTCTTATTATATATATTTTATCAACAACCTTTCCTCATGAGACATGCTAAAGATCTGAACACATGGTAACTGTCAGAATAACAGCTATAATTTTTTATAGATATAAATTCACACTTTTTTTTTTTAAATTGTCAATATTTTATCATCAGTTCATACTTAATGTATTATGAACTTATCGTGCAATATTAAATACACTGTAAAGCATAAACAATTGTAATCTTGTTTTACATCTTGTATGAATTGGCAACCAAAATAAAAGTTAATATGTGATGTAGTAAATAATACAAAAACTCTATTCCGATAATGAAAATTATTTTTCCCCCCGTATAATGTGTGATAAGAAGACTAGCTAAAATTCAAAAAACATTAATCATAAAAACTATTTTCCAAACGCTTTTGGTACCGTGCACCAGAATCTTGGTGACATATTAGAACTGAATGGTTAATATTCCAGTGCATGCTCAATGGAATACTAGTGTTAAGCTGATTGATAAGGTTTTTAGACTTCACAATAAACCAAGCCTCTTTCAACTTCCTCTTTCTATCATTCATTGCACACAGTAGTGATGTTACAGTGAAATGAAGGCTAATGTATAAAAAATCTAAAAGTGATTCACTGGTTAATTCTGTTTTTTCAAATCATGAAAGTAGTTATGGATACGAGTTTTATCCTCAAAATATTACTACTGTGTGCAATGAATCAAATGATAGAAAGAGGAAGTTGAAAGGCTTGGTTTATTGCGAAGTCTAAAAACATTATCAATCAGTACAACATTAGTGTTCCACTGAGCATGTACTGGAATATTAACCATTAAGTTCCAATATGTTGCCATGATTTTGGTACATGGTATCAAAAGCAGTTGGCAAATAGTTTTTTATGATTAATGTTTTTTGAATTTTATATACTCTGTTTATGACACCTTATGTGTGAAGAATAATTTTATATGATGTAATGTAAAATCGCTATTTTTCAAACAAATTCAGAAGTTTTTGTGCATAGGTTATATTCCCAGAAATATAGTTAACTAAACAAATGTTATTCCCTCCAAACTCCTAATTCACCATGTAATAACATCTACTGCTGGTTCATTATTACCCAATGTTTCTCTAGAAATACTTCATTTTTTCTCTTATCCAATTTTAATAAATGATGTTTTGATAGTTTCATTGTGTTTTATTCCTCAGATTTTGTTATAAAAATCTAAAAAAAAAATCATTAATTCTCTATTTCTTTCATTCTCTTTATGTCCAAAAATAAATGTTGAATACTTATTCTGCTTACACATAAACTATTTCTACAATTTAAATCTTTATTCTGTTTTTGTCATCTTTTTCTCCTATCTAAAGCTTTTGCTCCTGCACTTAATAACCATCCCTTTAGTGTGATCATACATTCTTTTATATATATTTTTTCTTATATAACTCTAAATTGTGATTTTTATTTCTTTTTCTGATAACTTTATTTACTTTACTTTAACCAACTTACTAATCTTTTTTTTCTAACCCACAAAATTAGATACCAGAAATATATGCACAAAACATTTATCCCATGTTTTATCTAAATATTTGAATATAAATTATGTATCTGCATAATGTAAAATCTTTTTTAGCTAATGTGTTGTTGTTTTTATTACATATTTCAATTAAACACTATTTTTACTAATTTATTTTTATATTAATGTCTTTCAAACATTTTAAATTTGATTTCCCTCATTAAAAATAAAGTTCACCCATTTCATTCGAATAGTGTAATTTTCTGTCCATGAATCACTGCTCAATGCATATTTTCCTACTCCTTGTTCGATTTTACATAAAATTGTTTACTTTACTGTCTAATATAATGTTAAACAGGGTCTCATCATTTTTTTCTAAATAATTTTATATACTTCATACTTGTTTCATAAAAATGTTCCATATTTTTATAGATTTTTTCAACTCAAACTATTTTTATAATTTCTTTTTTTATTTAATAAATTACCAAATGATCTATACTCCTCCATTTCTTCCAGACATATATCTCCTATCTTCTATTTTTGAGTTTATTTTTTCCATTACTGTAATAAAATATTTGATTTTTATTCACAATATTTAAATTTCATATTTTTTCTTATCTCTCCATATTTCTTAAATAACTGCAGATCTACATTAATTGCAAAAAATAGGACATCATCTGCAAAAATCAAAGGATCTGCACATTGCATATTTGATCACTTAACATTACATGATCATCATTCTTTATGCTTACACAAGCCGATAACACAGAGGCAAAACTCTCATACAGTATCACCACTCAGTACAAGCCAAAGTAATCAATGGATGCAGAAAGATTTATACATAAAATCCCCAATCTATTGCTGGCTCATTTAATATCCCCAGAATGAGGAATCCTGGATCTGAGATCACTGTACCTAGATCTTTAGGATCTAGTGCATCCCTCCAGCAGCCACCTTTTACTTTTTTAGTTAACTATACAGCTTTGACTCCATAACAAACAAGTGATCTTGAATTGAAAACATAGTGTTTTCATTTTGTAATCAAAGCTGTATAAATAACTCAAAAAGTAGATGTGGCTGGTGAAGGGTTGCATTAGATCCTAAAATCTACATGCAGTGCTCTCAGATCCAAGGCTCCTCACTGATGAAAGCCACAAGCTGGAAACTACTTTGGGGATATTGGATGAGTAGGCACTAGATAGGGATTTTATGCACAAACCTTTCTGCATCCATTGATTACTCTGGCTTGCATTGAATGGCACTGCTGTATGGAGAATTTTGCCCCTGAATTACATATTTGCTTAGTTTTAATTTCAATAATCATTATCCATATCTTTAATCTTTCTAATTTTATTCCAATCTCTTAAAAGCACAATAAATAATAAAGGTGATATGGGAGATTTCTGTTTCAATCTAACTTAGCATTCAACTCCCATTTAAACTATATCCTTAGTGGTACTTATAAAAACTATCTTTATAAAAATTAATTATTAGTAATAAACTTAAATCTAATCTCATATTTTCAAGGAGTTACCATGATCTATTTTTATTTACTCTCCAGTAATCCTTTTTTTTTACATAGAAAATAACATTAATTAATGGTTCATTTTCCTCTTAAGACATTTCAATTAACTAAGAAATAAAAATTAATTATCACTTGTTCTTCTTCCTGAATAAAATCCATTAAGAATTACCTCTAAAATGTTATTTTCTTCCATTCATCTCATAACCATTAAGGTATATACATATAATTAATAAACTATGGTCATTATTGCTACTAGACTATAACAATCTAAAATATTTTCCCTCAGCTTTAAATAATAATTCAATACAACACTCTTTTAATCAACATTTAAAATATCTCTATCAGAAACCACACTCAAATCCCAGACCAATGGTTTTGTGCTTTGGCACTCCTCAGTGAGGTGCTAGGCTAGTTTCAGACAGTAAATCTAAAAATACCAACCTAAATCAATCATCTAGGAGTTAACTATTGAGTAGAAAATCTAAAATTTTCAGACATTTACATATCTTCAAACCCAGCTATCTAACTCAAATAGCTATATGGAGCTGAGAGATCTTCAGCCAAATTATATATTAGTAGTCATTAGCTATATAACATCATTTAAGATTTAAAGCAAAGACTATAAATAGTCAATAAAAAATAGAGTTATATATCACATGACCCAATTTTTTCAAGCTTGTAAACATAAACAAAGAGCTTTGCTAATTGCACAACAAACTTTGTGATAAATGCTTAGCAAGAGAAAGCATTTAAAATATCTCTATTAGAAACCACACCCAAATCCCAGACCAATGGTTTCATGCTTTGGCACTCCTCAGTGAGATGCTAGGATAGTTTCAGACACTAGATTTAAAAATACCAACCCAAAGCCAGCATTTATCTAGGAATTAACCATTGAGTAGAAAATCTGAAATTTTCAGACACTTACATGTCTTCAAATTCAGCTATCTAACTCAAATAACTATATGGAAAATTTTACAAGCTAAAAAAATTGGGTCATATGATATATGACTTTATTTTTTATTGACTATGTATAGTCTTTGCTTTAAGTTCTTAAGTGATGTTATATTGCTAAGACTATTAATATATGGTTTGTCTGAAGATCTCTCAGCCCATATAGCTATTTGAGTTACATAGCTGACTTAGGATAGGGTAAATCAATTCATTGACTACTCTTACAACTTTTATTAATGATATACATAAAATATAATTAGTTACATATTTTCTCAGCAAAAAATAAATACATGGCATCTATAATTAGAAAATCACCATACCTTATGGATGAGTATTAACATGTTTTGTGTAGTCTGTGGCTATATTTTTAAATTTATACATGATGAATTAGACCAATATCATTATAACACTTTCAGCTGGTTGCCAGTCACTGACACATGTCTCTACAATAATACGGTATAATAATAAATCTATTTGTTTTAAGCTATACCTAAAAGAGAACTTGAAAGATTAAATAACTAATAATAATTTTATTTTAATCTTACAACTATTAAATAATTATGAACTTGTAATGCACTATTTTCAACAAAGGTTATTAGCCTATATTCATTGCTACTTTTACATTATCTTCATGGCTTATTCACAGAATAATAATATTAATTAACATTATTAGAATGTGCTTACAAAGATTTATTAATTATGGATAGTTCATCATTATTATTAATTAATCCAAAGTATTCATAAAATATTACTAAACTGTATTCATAAGTGTTATTGTTTTTATAAATGCATGCAACACATTTTCTTTTGAATAAAATAATTTAAAAAAACTAAAACTCAACTTTTTAATTTAAAAAAATACATATCTGTTGGTGTATTTGACTTTGTGCATGTTAAGGAATTATTCATGTTAACATGAATATAAGATTCTTATTTATAATAGCAATTGCATAAAGAAATATTGAAAATATTATATTAAACAGAGTGAAACAATGAACTATATACAATAATATGCTATGCAAAAATATGTAAAAAAATATAAAAATTTATAAATTTAATACATTTTATAATACTCAATAGTAATAGAATATAATCGATGAAATTAATCATAGAATTAAACTTGGTTGGAGTGCTTTGAGTAGAAATAATTTGATACTAAAAGGGGAAATATGCCTATGTGTTTGAAAAGGAAGGTTTTTAATAAAAGTGTTTTACCAGTTATTACTTATGGATCTGAGACTTGAACACTTAATAGAAGAGCAATACAGAGACTTCAAACCACTCAAAGAAATAGAAAGAGATGCATGTTGGGAGTAACAAGAAGAGATCGAAAACGCAATATATGGGTAAGAGAACAAACAGGTATTACTGACCTCATTAAAAAAATTAAGACCGGAGTTGGGCTGGACATATTGTTAGAAAAGATGATAATAGATGGAAAATTGAAATCTTAAAATAGATTTCAAGAAATTGTAAAAGACCTAGAAAGAGACCCCATGTGAGATGGATGAATGAAATAAGAAAGAATGCAAGGGTAATGTGGAGAAGACAAGCTAAAGATCAAAGAAGATGGATTGAACTTGGAGAGACCATCCAGCAGTGGTTTGATAAAGGTTGATGATGATGATGATAATAATACTGAAACAGCATTTTTCTATTTCTGACGGCAATATAATATCATATTTAAAATAAAACTTGCAATTCAATAGACAATGCATATTCTATTTCACTCAAAGTTTATCAACAAAATGTGACCTATTATATGCTATGTAAAATTTATGCAAAGAGGGCTTGTATCAAAACATAGCATATATTGTGACTTTACTGTATGCTTATTACAACTGGTAAACATTCAATTTACCAAAATGATAGTATTTTTATAATAAATAATTCCAAAGGTGATTGTCAAGCAAATATCAATATTTGCTTAACCTAATCATTTTTAGACTAAACATTTGTGTACAAGACATTGGTTGGCTACAATACATAAAAAAATATACTGGGATGTTGATATACAGGACATTTAAATCTCAATGAATTCTTGGTTCATTACATAATTATGAGACTGTTCATAGTTTACTATATCCTAACAATAAGGGTTCTAAGAAAATATTCAATAATAATATAATAGAAGAGAGATTTGCCTTACATGACAGTGTTTTTGTTTGAACAATGCCTTGTGACAATACAACTGTCCTTCAAAAGAGCTAAAATAAGATGTGTTCATTCTTAAAGAATATTAGATTTTATCAAAATAGTGAATACACAATTTATTGAAAAGGATAAGACAGTCTTCTTTCTCAATGTAAATTTATATTGCATTACACAAGTACTTAAGAATTCAAATTTTTTGGCATTTTCAATTCAAAATTTAAGCCTTATTATTTAATCATAAGAAATAATCTCATTATTTTTAAGACCTTTGGTAAACTAATTTACTGGTATTTAATAATAATTTTGATGATGATAATTAATACTGGTTACGGGTTTACTTGAATAAAAATTTTGTTATTAACTTGCATCCAATTATACACAAACAAAATTTGAACCTTCTGATTTCTATTTAAGTTTAGTTACTTATTTTAGTATACGTTTTCATAATAGTTTGTTCAAATGATGAAATTGGATTAGCCAATAAATTTAAATATACTTTAGTCGATATTCAACCTAACGTTTTTATAGATAAGCATTAAGAAGTGGTCATCAGTTTATAAAAAAATTTTAATTGTTGGTAATCTTTGCAGAATATTTTTTAAAATTAACATTGATAAATTCTAACATGGAATTTTAATAACAAAATTTATCTTCTATATTAACCAATAATTAATGCTTCAAAAATTTGCTTCACAATTAAAATCTATTTGTGTAAAAATAAGACTTTAAACATATTTTAAAAACTACAGCTAATATAAAGCAGACAAAACTCTCTATACATATTGCCATTCATTACAAACTAGAGTAATCAATGGATGCTAGAAGACTTGTGTATAAAATTCTTATCTTGTGCCTACTGATCCAATATCCCCAGACTAGTTTCTGGCTTGTGGCCTTTGTCAGAAAGAGGCTTTGGATCTGAGAGCAATGCACATAGATCTTAGGATCTAATGCAACCCTCCAGCAGCCATTTTTTATCTCTATTTAACTACAAAACTATGAGTCTTAAATTAAAAACACTAATATTTTCAATCCAAGATCAGTAGCTTATATAGTCATATAGATCTGATCTCAGTTCAATACCTGTACATTTTGGGGTCTTTGGTTCTTTAATAACTATAGCCACCATTATCCCATTAGGAAGAATTGGTTTTAACCCAATAAACATCACATGATCACCATTTCTTATCCTTGCTTATAACTGTTATTAAATAGGAAAAACTCACTATTGATTACTCTAGCTTGTTGTGTGTGGCAATACATATAGTGAGTTTTGCCTGTTTTAGTAAGTAGAATTCTTGAATCTAAAGTAAAATTGAGTTTTCAAAGCTTTCTATATTTAAATATAAAGTATATACTTGCAACACATAAAATATTATAATATATTTGCACAAGGATTTTCTTTTCTTTACTTTGGTAACTACATTTATTTATAGTATGGTAACGAATTATTAAAACTTTTGCTAATATTTTTAATTTTTTAGCTGTTTAATGCTTTTTTTTTTTTTTTTAATCTAAATATCTTCTTGTAAAATAAAACTTTAAAAATATTTTTTGATTATAAATTGACCTTTTGTGTTCCAGTGTATTTTTTTAAAAAATGCAGTCTTAGTGCATAAAAGGAAACAAGATTTTTTAAACAAAAGTTTTTAAATTTTCATTAGATTTTTGAAAATCATATAGTTTATTGTAAATTTCGCAAAATTACTTCATGGAATACAAAATTCTATTACTTATAAACAATAATAAAAATTTAGTCTTGAAGAGGCTCTGGCGTTTTAATTAGAATAATTACATAGTGTTGAAATGTTATAATATTTAAAAAATGGTTTATAAATTCTAATTATTGAAATAATTAGAATAATTATTCTAATTAGAATAATTACATAGCATTGAAATGTTATAATATTTAAAAAATGGTTTATAAATTTTGAAAAGTCATTTGAATTTTGTGAAGTAATTTGAATTTTTTAAGTTCTTATTTACCAGGCCTCAAGATACAGTTGTGGCAGATGATAATATATACAAAATTAAAATATTACTAAAAAATTTTATTTCCATTTTTTCACAGGGTGATTAACTTCTATAAATAGCTCAGAACTTCATTCAAGCTGAGAAGAGGGAAAATTGGGGTTTGTTTCATTTAAAATAGATTGTTTCTTTCTAAAGTTTCTGGTTTTAATAAGATTCATCTTAAAGTCGATTTTGACTTCACCTTTTTATATTGAAAGAAATATTGTTTTTCAATATTAAACTTGAAGAATTAAAAGAAATAATGGAATGGAAAACATTGAACCTTCTACAGACATTAATTACAGTTTTAAATTTACAACTTCAATTAATAGCTAAATGATTAATTAAGATGGTCTGCCTGGAATCTCAAGTCTATTAAATATTTTAGTTCTCATATTTCATCATTTTTAATTTAATCCATATAACTTTTAATTTTTAATTAAATCATTTATAATTGTACAGAAGGTAATTATCCCTCCTCATTAGCACCATTAACATTAAAACTGCAAGGATACTCTCACCTTAGCCACAAGATAGCAACTTTAAAAAAATAAGAATGACTATCTTAATTTCAAACTCAAATTCAATTATATGAGCCAATCTTAAGTATCTAGAAGTGAAAGTGTGAATATATAGATCATTCACTTTAAATCCATTTCTTATTTTAGTAATCTTATTAGCACTTCCGAAATATTAAGATTTACTTTGTGCCAATATTAGGCAATGTTAAATTATGTAATAATCAATAAATTTTACTAACACAGTGTTATATTGTAATTGTAAAAATCAGTCATATATCACATGACCTATATAGCTTGTATTACCAATATGTAATATATAAAGAGCCTGCTACTAGCTCTAAACAAGCTTAATTATTTTATTTTTTATGATAAATGCTACAAGAGAAAATACGTGAAGCTTTTATCTATGATGGTCCCCATCCCCAGACCGGTTTCGAGCTATGGCTCTCATCAGTGAGGAGCTAGGACATAAGATTCAAAATATTAACTCAAGCCAAACATAAATAAATAAATGCTTGGCTTGAGTTAATATTTTGAATCTTATGTCCTAGCTCCTCACTGATGAGAGCCATAGCTCGAAACCGGTCTGGGGATGGGGACCATCATAGATAAAAGCTTCATGTATTTTCTCTTGTAGCATTTATCATAAAAAATAAAATAATTAAGCTTGTTTAGAGCTAGTAGCAGGCTCTTTATATATTACATATTGGTAATACAAGCTATATAGGTCATGTGATATATGACTGATTTTTACTATTATAATTTTGCTATTAGGGCTTTTGCTATATTAAATTGCTAAGCCTACTAATATATGGGATCTCTGAATTTAGTTCAGGCTCATATAGTTTCTTTGGTTAAGAAGCTGAATTTGAAGACATGTAGGTGTCTGAAGATTTGGATCTTTTTCTTAATATTTAAGAATTAGATAAATGCTTGGCTTGAGTTAATATTTTGAATCTTATGTCCTAGCTCCTCACTGATGAGAGCCATAGCTCGAAACCAGTCTGGGGATGGGGACTATCATAGATAAAAGCTTCATGTATTTTCTCTTGTAGCATTTATCATAAAAAATAAAATAATTAAGCTTGTTTAGAGCTAGTAGCAGGCTCTTTATATATTATATATTGTAATTATATAAAAGGTAATCATCCCTTTTCACTAAGCCCATTAACAGTGGTATTAATACTGTCAAGTTAATCTCATCCTAGCCACAAAGTAGAGATTTAAAATTATTCACTTTAAATCTATTTCTAGTTTAGTAATCTTATTAGCACTTCTGATATTAAAATTTACTTTGTACCAATAATCAGATTAAATTTTCAACTTTTTATTTGATTAAATATATCTTTATTCTTTTTTATACTTTCAAATTATTCATTAGAAATATACATTTTTTACAAATGAAAATTATCCCTGAAAGTATTATTGTAAGTTTGCAAATATATTTAAAAAAAATCATTAACTGAAATATGTAGTATGATTTATAAATTTAAAAAAAAAAACAATTACTTTGTTTTATTAGACAGTTATCATGTTATAGGTAAAAACATTAAATTAAATATTACAAATAATTTAATTTAGTTTCCAAAGCCCATAAGAATTTTTGTTCAGGTTACTTAAAGCTAACATAATTTTATTTAAAATTCTATTTATAATTTCTAGAAAATGATAAAATGAAACCTGTTGCAGTCAATATAAAAGTTTTTTTTCTTTTCAGCAATTATAAGTTGTGGCCGTATATTATTGATTTCTCTTGACTTTTTTTTAAAAAAAATCTAATCTGATCATATTATTCTTCTAAAAAATACATAATAAACAAATATATTGTGAAAAATGATCATAAATATGTAGTCAAACTGCAGAAAATATTTTATTTTTTCAAATTTAACAAAAGAATGAATACACTTCAGAGTTTTTTACAAGTGCTCTCATATGAAGAGAACTAGAAACAACAAATCATGAATATTATGGACAGCCTATCCCTATTTTCTGGATCCTTTGTAATCTATGTGTTACTGATATATTATGAATAATCGTATCAATAAAATTTAAGTTACAGTTTATGATATCACTTGAATACCATACTGTCAAAATAATACTAAAAATAACCACAAGAGTGCATGTATATCATTTGGAAAGTTAAATTACTTAGAAAAAGTACAAAGAGAAGTAGGAAGACATGCATTAGATACAGATGTATAGACAGCAAAGGAGGCACTTCAAAAAGAAATGGGATGGTAAATTTTTATAAGAGAGTACAAAAAATAAAATGAAAATGTTTGATAGATTCCAGTTTATTGATAATAAGAGAATAGCCAAAATAGTATTTAATTGGTTATGAGTAAAGGTCAAGCAACAAGAAGAGTGAGAAAGGTAGTATGGTATGCAGAAGATTTGGATAAAGAATTTATGTCAGTATACTTATACAAAAAATGGGATGATTTTGTTAGAAGAATTGTTGAATGTAATACTTGCAAGGAATGGGATAGAAGAATAGATGTATTGATAAAGATTATGAAGATGGAGAACTAGTATGAAGAGTAAAAAAGTTTAAATATATATAGAAGTAAACATAATATTGGGTGGGAATTGATTTATGATAATAGCAAGGAGAGTAGTTTACTGTTGAAGGCTTGAAGAGAATCTTTAGCAACAAGGGAATATGTGCATAAATGGGGAAATGTGGGTGATTTAGTCTGCATGTTGTGTAAGGAAGGCATAGAAATTATTAGGTATTTGTTAATTGAATGTAAATGTTTGCAAATAGAAAGAGCACAAATAATGAAGTTATGGGGAAATAAATATAAACAAAGGGATTATATAGAAGGTTTTTGTTTTTTATGCTGGTTTGGGAAAAGATAAGGGGGATTTAGATATAAAGGCCATGGAATTGACAAATATTATGTTGTGGAAATAGGATGAATCAGGATAGAGAAGAATATGGAAAAAACTTAGGGCAGGGAATGGAAAGGTAAAGTGGCTAACAAGTTTCTCTGAGAATGATAGCTGAGAGATTCCTGATCCCAATAAAGGAGAAGTCATAGTGCATCTCATCTCATTATCATCTCATAAATCTATTTTAACCAGATGGTGTTTGTTTTCTTAGAAAATTATATACATATGTAGAAAGACAGAACAAAAAACAGAATAAAAAAGTGTAGTAATTAATACTTGATTTCTTTGTTCATATAATTACATGCATGTAAGGTATACTGTACAAATTTTTTTAAATAAAAATTTCAGATTTTTAAAAAAAAATTATTATAAAAAACTAATATAAAAGAAAATAAGACTAATACTATAAAAAGTTGATTTAGTAATCATTTTAATCATATAAGGCTAAAAAAATTTCATCACTTTTTTTCATATTGTTACTATTTTCCAAATCTGGCTTAATACTATTTTTTTTTTCATAAATTACCCCTTCTGTGCCATCAATAACATTAGAAATGCAGTCTTCTTGAAAGATTTTACAATGATTACTTTCTTAATACTGTTCTATAATTACTTCACACAATCACATACTGAATAATATTGAGCTTTTTTATTTTTTCTGCTGGTATTCAATCATGACTTTTAGAAATCATGCAACTATCCCAGTTTTCCTTGCTCAAGATGACACTTGACATCAGAGATGTGCTTTTAGTGAAGAAAACCATTAAGAACAGTCTCTTTGCGAATGTTAGACTCTATTTTTCTGACTTTCACAATATGGTTGACAAGATGTAAAATAATCTTTAGAACATCAAACACACCAGTGCTGGACATATTCTTGAAGCTCCTTCTACAGGCAAAGACTAGAGACTGTGCAGTGTCACCTGATCTTCTGTTTCATAATACATGGGATAAAGTGGGTTTTCCCAAACTGTGAGATAATGTATGTGAAGTCACTCTCGAATAAATATTCTGACCAAAAACAATGACATCACAAGCATCTAAGGTTTGAACTTATTGTAAATCTTATAGTGAAACTGTATGATATAACAATGCTTTATGACAATACCATGAATGTGATACCCATGAGCATTGACTGTTTGTCTTGCATATAAGTCTAATGCATAGTATAAGACAAGTCATCTTGAATAAAAAAAAAATATTTAAAAAAAACAACAACAAATATATAATTCTCATCTCTTTTTTTCATTCTAAATCTTTTTTTTTAAATATGGTATTTGCCTAACACTAAGATAATTTATCTGTAAATAAAATAAATAATATTTAATAAGTAGTTAATGATAACAGTTTAATATATCATTTAACACTCTAAAATATCCACCTAATAATATTTCAAATGTCAATTATTTTTAAATATTTATCTTGACTAAAACAGTATTTTAATTTTATTAATAAATCTTAAATGAAATGGTAAAAGTGAAAAAAATTAGTTTTCTTTTTCTGGAAATAGTTGCTGCGATAATGAGCATGAAATAATAATAAAAAATAAACATTTTTTCATCTATGCATAAATTAATATTTCTCTGCGGTGTTTGTTGCAGTTGATAGAACAGTCGACTTGGATCGGGACCGGGCGTTCGTTGTTCTGGCGCTTGAATTTGAGCAATGAAGCCATTACATTTTCTTTTAGTCTAAATATATTAATACAAAAGAAAAATATAGAAGAACAAAATTGCTAAACGTGCTAATCATATTTCTTGAACATTTTTCTCAAGTTTATGACTCAAGTAATTGGACAGATCATCCTAATTTGATTTAGAATAAAACATATATAAATGTTTCAAACACTTTTTACATTGATTGAAATTTTCTAAATTCGATTCAAAGTTTCTTGGACTGTTTATCACCAGTGTATTTTTTGTTAGAAGTGTACCCAGATTTTAAAATATTTTTCGGAGGAGTCAATATTTTAACAAATAACAGAAAATAATATACGATAAAATTCATATTCATATTTCATTTACAGGTATATGTTATAAATGTTTGTACTTCCGGCATTATTTTAATTTCTTTCGAAGCTATAAATGTAAGTATCGGAAATTTTAAACAAAATATATATATATTCTACGTAGATATAACACAAATTTATTGAAGTGAAAGTAACAACTCAATAAGGAAACAGATTGCTTAATTGCTTTTTTAAAAATTATAGTTCAGTGTTGGCTATTATTTTTAATTTTTAGTTCATTATAATTAATATGACCCAGTATTTATTAGTACTCAATAAATAGTAAATTACTTCGATTGTCTAACAGATACTTTTAAAAATTGACAAGTGGTAATCGTAAGTATGTAATTTTGAAATTATTTATTGACATTAGATGTACATATTAGATGTATATATGTTTGTGTGTACGCGCGTGTAAATATATAATATACACAAGAATATATTTTAAAGTTAATACTTACTAATATATAAACAGTAAAAAAAAAGATCTAAATGCAGTGCTCTCAGATCCAAGGCTCCTCACTGACGAAGGCCACAAGCCAGAAACTAGTCTGGGGATATTGGATGAGTAGGCGCTAGATGGGGATTTTATGCACAAACCTTCTGGCATCCATTGATTACTCTAGCTTGCTGTGTGTGGCATATGCATAGTGAGTTTTGCCTGTTTTAACAAGTTATACACAAGCATAAGAGGTGGTGGTCATGTGATGTTTACTGGCTATATAAACAGTACTCATATACATATATAGACGTCTCAAATGTCTAACCATTGTAGGAAAAATGTAACTTTATTTGAAATGGTTTTATTCTCAAGAGTTTATAAATTTTCGAGGGCTAGAGATTCCAGCAAAGGTATCCATACTTGGACTCCATATTATAGAGTCTGACATTCTACCACTTTGCTAAACCACACAAAGCAATAAAATACTATTTTTTAAACTATCTTAACATATTCATTACTGTCCTCAATACATAAACTGACATTTTAATATTTTTCCTTCAATAAACGTTAATAACTCATAAATAATAATTACATGTTTGTCATGAGTATTCAACATTTCATTTACTCCATCTCTCTGTAACAATCACAGTTGGATTTCTTTTGGAACATGAGTTTATGTACGTTCAATTATGAGCCTTAAATATACAATGAATGCTAAGCTCTAGCTTTCTGTTATCAGTGAAGAGATTCTATGAGACTTCTATTAGTGAGCATAACACTATCATCATAATCTAACTTTGTCAAAGATTTACTTCATACTTCATAATATATGTTTTCACTTTCATTACCCAACCTTGTATTGTTGTCTTACAATCTGGATCTTATTTGTTAAATTTCCAGCAGCTTGTTTTGGATTTTAGTTTTCTATTACTATTTGAGTTTATTTCTTGTACAAATAAGTATGATCTATAAAAATATAGATTAAATGTGTAATTCTAAATATGTAAAATACTCTAAAATATGCTAAAGTCCTCCAGGATTGCCATATTATGAATCATGGATATCTCTTAAAGAGTATGTTATGAATACAAATAAATCCTTTAAGAAGCATGATGGGGGGTTGACAATGATCTTACTAGTAATTTGCTTAAAGGAAAACATATTCTTCTGCTTGCCCGAATAATAAATTTAATGTAGAACTTTATAATAAATATAGAGATTTGAAGGCAGAAGTTGAATGACTGATAAGAAAACTTAAAATAGTTAGTGGATTAAAACTGCAATGAAAATAAAGTCATTTGCTGTTCATCATCACTCTTGATCATTTTTGATTCACTAAAAGCAACGTGGACATGAAAAACAGCAGCACAATTCTATTAAATCCACAATGGCATTATTATAGGATGACAATGTTATTTTGAACAAGTAGAAAGAGTATATTGGTCATATTTTCAATAATGATACAAAAACTGAGGTGATGACTTTTGATGATATATCAATTTTATCTCTATATTTAGATTTGGACAAAGATGTCAAGCTTAATGAAGTCAAAACAGCTCTTTATAAGTGTAAAAATGAAATGGCACCCATCCTGAATTAAATATATATGATTATGATATGTTAGCTTCAAAAATAATAGGAATTTTTAGAATATATGAACTCATGATGTTATTCTGCTTGATCTTAAAAATGTTTTTATTGTTCCAATTTTTAAAAGTCAAGAGAACAAATAAGAGTGCAGTAATTTTCATGAAATATCGCTATTATCTACTACCACAAAGATACTTTCAAGAACTTTGTTAAACAGGCTGCTCCAGTCATAGATGAATAATCACTAGAGAGTCAATGTCATTTTAGAGAATTAAGAAGCATTACAGAATATAGTGTTTTATCAGTAAAATACAAAACGTGCCAGGAAAGGCATGGTCATTTATTTATTGTTTTTACTGATTTTGTCACAATATTTGATTCAGTTAATTGAATAAATTTATGGCATTGTTAAAATTAGTTTGTTGTCCACCAAAATTTATTCACATTATACAGATTCTAAATGATGGAATGAGAGGAAGTGTTACTACTGCAAGTGGAAAATATGAATCATTTGAAATGAAAACCATGGTTGAATAAGGAAGTGCACTGCTTCAACACTGTTTCCAATTTTTATGATAACTGTTTAATGAAACAGTCAAATGCAGTACAAGTTTAATGGGTAAATTTTAATTTGAATTGATTAAAAACAAGAACATCTCTTTTTTAGATTTTAGATTGATCGTATACTAATGGCTGAGCTATTTTTTCCAGTTTATACAATGATTAACAGAATGTTCATAATGTTTTGAATGGAACCTTTATCTACTTTGGGTTAATATTTAATATCTAAAAAACTCAAGTTCTTTATTAGCCAGTCAAGGAAAAAGATCCTCGGCAACTTTTAGCTTGGATGGTTATCAACTCCAAAATGTAAATCACTTTAAATGTCTTGATAGATTTATAGGACGAAATATGGGCTTAGATGTTGATATATAAGATAAAATTTAACATGTTTGAAGCTGGGGTATTTTCTCATAGGGAAATAACTATTGCAATTAATTTAGCTGGACATAGAGCTTTTATTTTGCCTAATTTATTATATGGAAATGAGACTTGAACCTGCTATTGAAGCAATATAAAAGCACTAGAAACATTTAATTAAAGAATACTCTCTAAAAATTTTAAACTATCATGGCAAAATCATAAAACTAATCAAAAACGTTTTTTAACTTGTTAGATGTGACAGTATGGGTTCCACTTTTGTAAAATAACATCTTTATTGGATTGAACATTTAAAATAAATGTATGATGCAAAATTTTTGAAAAAAATAATTTTATGATGCATGGTTTTCACTGGAATGGTAGACCCTATCTATGTTTTCACTGGAATGGTACCCATATCTATGTTATAAGAACCATGTCAATGACATTTTAAACAAGATAATAATTGTTTTTATTGGGAAGTTATGGCAAAGAATAAAATACATTGGTGAATAATGTTGAACTATTTCAAAAAGAAAAGTTTTCTACTAATATTTTTCAGCCCTAGTCCAGAGAATTTATATAATAAATCATCCTGTGTGATTTGGTACAGTTGATAGAGCATCCGACAAGAGATTGGTAAATTAAACCACTAAATATCACATGATCACCATTTCTTATGCTTGCTCATAACTGTTATTGAAACAGGCAAAAACTCTCCATACAGTAATGCCACTCAGTGCAAGCCAGAGTAATCAATGGATTCCAGAAGGCTAGTGCCTACTCATCCAATATCCCCAGATTTAAGATCTAGGTGCAATGTTCTCAGATCCAAGACTCCTCACTGACAAAAGCCACAAGTTAGAAACTAGTCTGGGGGTAGTGGATGAGTAGGAACTAGATAGGGATTTTATGCAAAAACCTTCTGGCATCCATTGATTACTCTGGCTTGCACTGAGTGGCACTACTGTATGGAGAGTTTTGCCTGTTTAGATTGATAAATTCCAGGATTGATTCTGTTCCTCACAGTTCTGCCACCCAAACTTCTTATGAACTTTCAACCAATAAATCCATAGGCCTTTTTTATATATATAATAAAATGAAAAAATAATTATTTATAATATAAATGTAAATGAACAATAAATATGAGCAGTTGTAACTACCTGAATTTAAACCAAACACCTTATCCTCATTAAATGTAAAATATAAATAGAAAATATGTTCTAGTGTCAGAATTTATAATTTATAAATTTAAAAAAACTAATTTATTTACTATTAATAAATTACTACTGTGTACATTTAATTTTTGTCTTTTAATACAATTACTGCAAATGTTGTTTTGAGACCAACTAATGATGCAAAACAATTTACATTATACACTGAATTAAAAATATGAACTAGTATAGATTCATTCTAATTTGCATGATTAAGTGGGATAAAGAATTAGTTCATGAAAAAAATGCCAACATTACTTCTCTCTAATTAATAAATGAAATATATTTATTTAATATGACTATATTTTATTCATTAAATATCTAAAACATTTAACAGGATGTGGAGCAATTATAATTGAGGATTGTGTTTTAAGTTATAATATAATGAACACAATCATATTTTTTATTAAGTTTAAATAAGAGAAATTTTTTGTATGGCTTATAGTAGAATAAAGTTATTGATTATTTTGATATTGTACTTCCATAAATTGAATCATCTTATATATAAGTTATATCACCCATTCATTATTTCTTATTCACTGAATTCATAGCAATCAATTTATTATGTTTAATTATATGTACAGGATGACTACACAGCATATCTTCAACTGCTTAAAATATATTAATTTTGCTTACATTTTAGAGATTTATAATATAAGAAAGTCTCAAAGATTTATATGCCATTTGGTCATCTTGGTGGAAAAAATGATGTGAAATGTGATTTCTAAAAGTGATAAACTTACTAAAATCATGAAACATAAATTAAGAAAATAGTCAAAATAAGAGTCATAGATCACATGAGCCCATTCTCTTAAGCTTGTAATATATAAACAATGAGCATTTCCAAGCTTAAGAGAATTGGGTCATGTGATCTATGACTCTTATTTTGACTATCTGTAATCTCTGTCTTAAGTCTTATGTGATGTTATATTGCTAATACTACTAATATATGATATGGCTGAAGATCTCTCAGCCCCATATAGCTATTTGAGTTGGATAGCTGGGTTTGAAGACATGTAAGTGTCTGAAAATTTTAGATTTTCCACTCGATAGATAACTTTTAAATAAATGCTGGCTTTGGGTTTGTATTTTTAGATCTAGTGTCTGAAGCTATCCTAGCACCTCTCTGAGGAGTGCCAAAGCACGAAACCATGGTCAGAGATTGTTTTTTTTTTTGGGGGGGGGGGGTGTCCTGATGGAGATATTTTAAATGCTTTCTCTGGCTAAGCATTTATCACAAAGCTTGTTGAGCAATTGGCAATGCTCATTGTTTATAAATTAAGAAAATATAAAAAAACAGAAAATCCATCTTCAATATTTTTCTATTTTTAAATCCATTCCTCCTTATTTATATTTGTATATCAAAATTGTAGGTATAAAAATACCATATATTTTAATAAGCAAAACAATTAAATTACATTTTTTATTAATTGCTGTATGATTAATTAAAAATAATATTATCAATTTAAATATTGCTTTTCATTATCCATATAAAAAATATACACACACACTTACTCTGATTAGTCATGTTTTCTGCTTATTTTTTATAAAAAAATAATTTAGCATTTTAATTTTGTTTCTATTAAATAATTTTAAAATAATGACTTATTACCATTTTGTTTTTTTAAGAATACTATTTATATACTTTTTTTAAAGTTATTTATAAAGATTAATTTGTTGATAATATGTTTGCAATCTGTATTTTCTTTATCTAATCATAAACAAAATAAATGATCAAATACGAGTTTAACTTAATTTTTTTTATTCCACTATAATTAAAGATTTTTATTTAGATATATTACTACTAATATTACTAATATTTAATTTTAATTATTGACTTTAAAAAATTCAATATTTTTTAAATACGTAAATCTAATATTATATAAATATGTAAAACTTTAAAAATATTAAATAAAGTAATGTAAGTATTCTCTTGTAATTAATTTTTTAAAAGTAATAATCAAAGTCATTGCAATTCATGCTTTGTTGAATCTGTCTTAAGTATTCTTAATTTAAAATATATGCTGGATTTTATGAATGCTTGATCACTATCATTGCACAATTGTTAATTATATATTTTAATAACTGGGAATGCATGAATTGGATAAAGGATTGCTACAATATTTTAAAAACATTATGGAATTTTGATTGTATTTATATATTGGACTATTTCCATTATCTAATATTAAGTATTCAATATGTCTTTAGAAAAAATCAACTTTATTTAAATATTCCAAATACATTCAACTGTTAGTAATAGCACACAGGATAGTATTTGCACAGTGTTTCAAGGGGTATTATTCTTCCTCTTCTTCAGGTGTTGACAATACGAACATGGAAATTTAACATAAACTCTTAGACTCTTATTGAATTTTAAGGTGTATACAAATCTAAAAGTTCAGGTTTGATTCCCATGTTAGTACTGCTACTGGTCAGGCAGCAACATCTGAAAAAAAGAAGGGATTAATACCTCTCACAATGTTATGTATATACTAACCTGTGCACTATTATTAACAGTTAAATGTATTTTGAAAATTTAAATAAATGTTGAATTTTTCTAAGACATTCAATACTTAATACTAGATAATAAAAATAGTCCAAAATATATGTACAACTCAAATACCATTGTCACAAATCTTCATGAAAACATTATAGAATTTTATTTTAGACTTCTATAATTTTTAAAATGAGTTTTAGCTTTTTCACAGAGACTTCATTTAGCTTGGAAGTAACTTTTAAAGTATTTTATGATGGTATTGATGTTTAAAATATAACATTACTTCTTAATAAATTACTTATTAGAGCAACTTCTAGAGCAGTTGCAGTTCAGGTCCATAAATTGTTAAAATGGTCGATAACCAAACATTACCATTGACATGTTCATGGAATTTGTTATTGGCACTAAAATATAACTATTAGTGAATGACCTAACTCAACTTATTTTTTACTTTTTCCAATGGTTAATTGACATAAAAATATGTCACAATACAAGATAGAGAATTGAGTAAAAATAAAAATTTATGGCCAAAATTTTTAATACTTTTTGCCACATGGACAACTAGTTTTTTCTACTAGTAAGAAACATAGAACTGTCTACATAATAAATATTCCTAAGTAATTAGAAACATTTCACTTAAAAATTATATATATTTTTTCTATTAAAACTTATTGTTTGTGCATTGTCTAAAAAAGTTTGAAAAATTATTTGTAACTTTCTTTTAGTTTTTTATCACTTAAGGATGTTATTTTTTAAAGAAATTAAATTTCAAAACACATTTTGATAATTGCAACGAAATTATTTTATTGATTATACAAGGCTAAAACCTTAGTACATGCACCTTGAGTGCTTAATTTTTAACAAGAGAGACCTCTACAAATCATAACACAAGATTCGACTTTATAAAGATAAGAGGGATCCTCTTATCTCTGAATCTATTTTCTTAATTATATTGTAAATCTACAGATTTTGTGAATGTTAATGTTTAACAGAAATAGTGGACTTAATTAGTGAAGAATTTATTAGCTTCATGCTCCCAAATCAAAATGCTTTAGATTTGCCTATATAATTAAGAAAATAGGTTGAGATAAGAGGGTCCCTCTTTATAAAGTCAATACTTGCATTATGATTTGTAGAGTTCAGTCTTGTTAAAAATTAAGCACTCATGGTGCATGTACTAAGGTTTTAGCCTTATATAAGAATTACGTGCTGACATCGCGCTTAATAAGAATTAATATTTATTGATTATACTAAACTAAAAATGTAGAATTTATTTTAATTAATGTTTTAATTAAATTAATATAAAAGTATACATTTACACATATTTATTTACATATATAAAATACTTTGTATACATTTACCTAATAACTTAGCATATAAGTTTATGACCATTATTCTCTAAAACCTATTTAATTAATTAAAAATTGGTATGGTACCAAAACTACTCTAAATTAGAATGTTTGTATGCCAATTTTGATATTTTTGAAATAGTTATGGGTATACGGTAAATATTTTTATAAATGGGGTTCCATTTTTAATACTAAAATAACTGCAGTTATAATCTTACTAAGAAAGTAGTCAATCACAGTTATTCATGTAAGGATGAAAAAATAATACACTGTTATCAACATCATGCAGTCAAAAAGATACCAATTCTAATTGTGACACATGTTGTCATAAGAATACAATGTTATATCATTAAGCATCACATTATCACCATCTCTTATACTAGCACATAATTGTTTATAAACAAGGAAAAACTCTCCATGTAGTAGTGCCACCCTGTGCCAACCAGAGTAATCAATGGATGCCAGAAGGCTTGTGCATAAAATCCCTATCTAATGCCTACTCATCCAATATCCCCAGACTAGTTTCTGGCTTGTGGCCTTCATCAGTGAGGAGCTTTGGATCTCACTGACGAAGGCCACAAGCCAGAAACTAGTCTGGGGATATTGGATGAGTAGGCATTACATAGGGATTTTATGCACAAGCCTTCTGGCATCCATTGATTACTCTGGTTGGCACAGGGTGGCAATACTGTAGTTTTGTCTTGTTAAATTTATTTGAGTATAAGAAATCAAAGTATAGAAACTTTTCTAATTCTCATTTTATTTAATGTTTTAATAGTGTCATGAGTGGTAATTACTTTAATAAGTGGAGATTACATTTTCAGAACTAGTTAAAAATCATAGTTGCAGATTTTTAACTGATATTAGAAGTAAAATTGTCATATTTTTAAATATTTACTATCTGTAATGTCTGTTAAAAGCCTTAAATTATAGTACATGACTTGATGTGAAAAAATCTTAATTACAAAAATGAGAATTAGAAAAAAATTGCTATAATTTGATGTGTCACAACCTTATATATTTAATATAGTATTTTACATTCTTATAACAATATGGGATTCAGTTAGAAAAGATATACTGTTGACTGCATTATAGCACTAACAGTGTATTACTTTTCTCAGCATTGTGCATTAATCTTTGTATGATTAAGTATGAGTCTGACTGCAAACTTTTAACTAATATTAACAAGTGAATCTCTGTATATTAAAATATTTACCATATATAATATCTATTAAAACATTAAATTATAATATATTGTAACAATCAATAATATGCAATTTATCTACTCTCCTTTGAACACTTTTTACCAAAAAACTTTTTATTGCACATATATGCATATACAATCTTATGTTTCAATTGTGCTGTAGTCATCTTCAAATCCACTTTTACTTAATTTTTTTAAATGTAAAAAATTTAAGTAAAAGTGGCTCTGAAGACGATTGCTGGACAGTCAATGTGTACACATATATGTACAATAAAAGGATTTTGCTAAAAAGTGTTCAAAATAAAATGAATAAATTGTACATATATAAGATATTACAGCAAAATAAAGGAAATGGTGAACATGGTAATTAATAATATAATGAGAGTAAAAAACAGGGTAGTGGTGTATATGTATACTCAGTGAATGCAATGATGGATACAGCCATGGAAGCAAAAGATACATTTTATTGCATCCAAACTAAATTTGATTAAATAAGCACTTGCTTATGTTTATGATTATTGAATGTGAATTTATCCAAATAATAATACTATGAAGTAAATATTAATATATTTTTTATATCTTGCATAAATATTCTTTAATGTATATGCATATTTAATGTATGATATGAATTTCATTTGGACACCATGGTAAATAAATACTCCACTTGATCTTCATAAAGAAACAATATCAAAATGGAATACATCTCAGGCTTCAAAATATGGAGGATTACATGTGACCAATATTGTAAATGATTTAACTAATTAAGAAAAAAGTACAAACTCAAGTTTAATTTATAAAAATTTTAATTCAATTTAGATACTTTCATTTTTTAAAAAATGAAATATTTATTATTTATTTATAAATAATAAATTGGTTTAATTAAGCAAAAATTTATTCAACTTCCATTTTTTCTAAAAATAAATTGTCATAAACTATAAGTTCCATGTGTATGTAAAATATGAAACAATATGATAATAATATAAATATATATTTACTTTATGAATATTATAAATAGGATTGCCTTTATTTTTATTATAAGCAAATAGCTTAAAAGTATAATTCAACTATAATATATATGATGAAATATGTTTTTCAGGTTTACTAAAACAATTAAATATCTTTATTTCACTAAATATCTAAGCTTGTAATCCATAACTATATATATATTGTACCCTGTCAATAGGAGGACAAACCCTAGCAGATATACCAAGTCCCTACATTAGGCTATACTAGGACTTTGTGTATGTACCATTTAATAGACTTAACATTTTTTAACTATGTTTAATCAATCATAACAATTGTGAGACTCATCTATCCTATCAACAAGATTATATACTCTCTAACATTAAATAAATACTAAAGTATTTATCCAATGGCATAATAATACTTAAACATTCCTCATTCAATATCCCAACACTCTCATGACTAATGGTAATGCTTAAAGAAATAGAATAGAACATCTATAATGGTAATATTTAAATTAACCTACTCAATCAGTTGTATTGTTATTTTATTGTATGATAATCTTTTATTATTATTACCTTTTTTAACACGATCATTAAGAATAACCATAATAACAGTATTCTAAGGAGATCTCAGGATTATCATTGATTTTCAATTAGTTATTTGATCTACCTATAAAATATCAAAAGAGATTTTACTGAACATTATAGGTAGTGAGTCAATAAAGAAAAGACTTATAACCTGAATCTATAATTAAAATTGTACTACTATTTTATATTTAAGTTCCCTAATACTTACTCTTAGATCAATATTGTTATCTAAATTGTAATTATATTTCATACTTTTACTAATAAATAATTCATAATTTAATTCCTTAAAACAGGCAAAACTCTCCATACAGTAGTGCCACTCTGTGCAAGCCAGAGTAATCAATGGATGCATTCATTGATTATTCTGGCTTGCATTGAATGGCATTACTGTATGGAGAGTTTTGCCTGTTTTACTAACAGTTATGAGCAACCATAAGAAGTGGTAATCATGTGATGTTTGGTGGTTTAATACCAATCCTGCCTAATAAGGTAGTGGTGGCTATGGTTATTAAAGAACCAAAGACACCAAAATATATGGGTACTGAACTGAGTTCAGACTTCTATGACTATATAAGCTAATGAGCTTAGATTGAAAATATTATTGCTTTCAATTTTATTTTCATAGTTTTGCAGTTAAGTAGAGATAAAAGGTGGCTACTGGAGGGTTGCATTAAATCATAAGATCTAGGTGTAGTGCTCTCAGATCCAAGGCTCCTCATTGATGAAGGCCACAAACCAGAAACTAGTCTGGGGATATTGGGTGAGTAGGCACTAGATGGGGATTTTATGCTCAAATCTTCTGGAATCCATTGATTACTCTGGCTTGCACTGAGTGGCACTACTGTATGGAGAATTTTGACTGTTTTAATAACGGTTATGAGCAAGCATAAGAAATGGTGATCATGTTTTGTTTGGTGGTTTAATTTAATTCCTTATAAATAAGCATATTTTAATATTTTGCAATATTATCAATGACTTATGTGATCAAGGCAGTTTACATTAAATTAAAATCTTTTTTAAGAAGGTGTTCTTATAGCAATCTCAAACTGTACATCCTGGGTTTATGTGATGTAGTGATAATGACTCTCACAAAAGAAATGTAACTTCTAACACTCAAGTTAACTTTTGAAACAACAACTTTAATCATATTATTTACAAGATATTATAATAAACATTTTAACTAACAGGGAATTTAAAGATAATTATAGTAATAAAGTTATATACCTAGTAACACTATAAACAATTGAAAAATTTCCATTCCTTTTTTTTATCTTTTGGATTTTTACAATAAAACAAAAAAGTAATACGATTTCATATAATATGGTGGTGTTATGATATTTACCTTTAGATTTTTTTTCTTTTATCACAAATCAAGTATTTCCATTAGATAATCATTTCCCCCTTCTTTTACAATTATCAACTCATTATAAGTTAGGCTTTAAATTATAAAGACGAAATGGAAAATATTATATTATATTCTTGCTTCAATACAATAATCTTATTATAATAAGATGAAATGTCACTTTTTGTTTATTATTAGATTCCATGATATTCATTCTTTGATTTTTATTTATTTATTTTTCTTTAAGAAGATATTACTATAATAATTATAAAATCATCAATTAGTTTTTCAATCTCAAACACCATTTTCCTATAGTTTTATTCTCAACCTATATACTAAAATACAACCAATTAGAATTTTATGCTGTGTACTATTAAATCGGAACCCCTATAGTTTCCTGCAATGATTTTCATCTACAATTTATGAGATTCAGCTAAATGTTAATAGACCACCCTTTGGTGTACCCTAAATAAAATACTTATCTTTGCTTTATCTAACAACTTAATTATTATCTTCATATTTCTAACTTATATTTGTTTAATATCTTTCTTATAACTATTTTCTTATATAAATTACAAACTAAAATTACTTATAATTCCATATATCTATATTAAATTGTTCATCATAAAACATAAGATCAAATTTAGAATATCATCCATTCTCCTTTTCAATATTGTATATTTAAACATAAACCCATCCACTCTTCATAATATACATGTTGTTAACTACTTTTATGATATATTTCATTAACTCATTAATCATATCTATTTCTTTTAATTATCTAACAATATTTGATAAAAACATAACTTTTAAAATAATTAATGATATAGATAACCAAATTAAATCAATTATTGATTTCATTATCTATTGATCTAATCCCCTCCCTCCTATTGTAATAACAACTATGTTTAAAGTATAGAATTAATATATAAATATTATTTTGCAAGCTTTTTTTGTTTTTTTTAAAAAAAAAATACCAAGTTCCCCCCCTCCCAAAAAAAAACTTTACTTTTACTGGCATTTCAATCATTCCACATAATTCAGACCAAATGCACATCAATATTATTATCACTTTTGCTCCATTTTTTTCTCATCCAAAGATTATTACAATTATAAAAATTCACGACATTGGGTTATTGACAAGATAACAGTTTCTTTCTTTAGTAATTAAAGATCATCTGCAACCTGTCTTATACATTCGATTTAAATTCTCCTTGTGCTAGTAATAATTCAGCATTCGACTGATTCCTTGTTTATTTTTGGTTACTATTATTATTAAGAAAAAGCATTTTCCATTTTCTTTTTAAAAGTAGAATAATATTATATTCCACATACATTTTATATTTCCCAATGCACTAATGTTTATTCCATCTTTTCTTCAACAATTTCTTCTCCATGCATATTTATTCTTTATTAAATATTTTCTGGGATGTTTTTCTTTTCTTACACTTGTTTATATATTTTTTTCTCAATTCCAGATGATAGATAATGCTTTCATTCATGCTAGCAGACCACTATTATTCTGTACACATATAAATATAATATTCTTTTAACATATATATGACTCAGTATAATTTTTTAATTCTACATAAAAGTGATATTAAAACTAGTATTGCTCTGTTTCAATCATTTCTTCAATTAAAATTTTATTCAAACATGCTTTAAGATTCATCTTTGAATATGATGTATGCTTTTTCATTCACACCTAGTTCTGTTATTATCTATTACTAATTTAGTTCTAGATATTTTTAAACACACATACTTATCTCTGATGGGAATATGTTACTATTTATTTGTCCCTGGCTGATGACTTAATCGTGTCCAATTATTTTGACTAAAATAAAACATGAATACTTCATCTAGTTTATCAATTAAATCCAGTATTAACTCAGTATTCCCAAGGTTTTCCTTCACTGGGTGTATTCCTTGATAACACTTTGGTATGTATGCACAAATTTTCTACTTGCATTTTTATATTCTTTTTCTTCATATAATGATTTCAAGAAATTTTCCAAGAACCATTAATTGCTGATTTGCCCATAGAGAACAATTTAATTTACTTGTTTATTTTAACAAAATTTTATTACCTATATCCTTTAAATTATTACTAGGTAAAATCCATTACCTTTCTTTTTTAAAAAATAATAATAATATTTAAGTAATTTTTTTTTTCAAATATTTATTAAACAAGTACAATGTTTACAGTGACAATTATGTATACATGGTAAATTAAAAGGAAAGCTAGATTTACAAAAATAAAGAAGAATTACATGATTATAAATAAATATAAGATAGTATTATTCTGGGCAAGAGGTAAACCCGAATATCTGGTCTACTGTTAACACACAAGTAGGCCAATTAAGCTCATCCAACTCACCTAGACAAATTGCTTCACACTACCAAGAGTCACTTAGTCAATCTAGCAAACTTTTTAAGATTAAAAAAAATCAAAACCAGTTACTTGTTCCTCATCTGCAATCTTTTTTTCCCCCTTCTATTTAATTTTTCCTCAATTTTTACTTAAACAATCATCTGCACACTGTTTATTGGTTAATTTTCTCCCTTCTCTGCTTTTAAAATATTCATTTAGTTGTTAGTATTTGATCTATTTTTAAAACAAATATTTTTGGTTTTAAAATATTTCTCAATAAAAATAATATCTTTTAGAGACTGAATAAAATACAATTTACTTTAAATTGATTTAGATAATTTTGGTTTTATTTTTATACAAACTAGATTCGATATTACTTTTATGATTTGTTAATCACCAAATTCATAAAATAAATATTAATCATTTATTTGTAAACATAACTTAAGATTTAACTGAAAATAATAATTGCTTTTATAATATTAGATGCACACCGATAATAATTATCTATCAATATAATGCATTTTTGTTAGAAGATTAGATTTGAACTTTATTATAATTTTAAATGCTATCAATCGTTTACTTATTAGCAAATATAATGAATTTAACATTTATTATTTTATCTTTTATGTACATTTTAACTAATTATTTTATCCAGCATTTATATCCTTTATACAATTTTAAATTAACTAAATCCAAGTTCAAACTATATGATAACTAAAATGACAGTTAACTTTCATAGATGATTGTTTGCCACTTATGAAAAGCACGTTAGTAGCATTATTATGTGAAATCAGAAAATATTGTGTATGTGTGTAGTTGTGAATATATTCAAGACTTGAAGCTAATTTGTACACAACCATAGTAGCTATGAAAAAATCAGATTATCAGGTGTTCATATTCCTAGATCACTTGAAACATAGTACTTGTCCATGATGTATATATATATATATATTGTAACTGAAAATCCCGATCATGGCCAGGGTACACTGCAAAGACTCATAGCAGTATTATATAAAAATACATTAAATGACTCCAAATAAATTACATGACTATCTAAATCAATAACTATATTTACTAAAATTGCATCTTAAAATTACACTTCAGAATTTTAATATACAAATTTTATTTATATGAAACCTTTTGTCTGACCACAAACAAGATGGTGTGATCTATGAAACCACTAAAGATTACTCATCCAGAATTTGAGGTATGATCTATTACATCAGTACTGACTGTTACATGGTCAATGTAGGTCATTTAATGAAATAGCAATAAGTGACGAACAGTTTAGTAAAGTTGTAAAAAAAATAAATACTTTATTGCTTAGGAATTCATAAAACATTTGAGCACCAGTGACAGTCCTTGGCTACAATTCATGGATTTGATTCGACTTCACATTTTTTCACTCTACCATTACACAAATGATTTGTTTATCTATTTTTTAGCTTAGTCTCATTTTAAAATCCTTAGTTGTATCTTCAATTCATATATATCTTAGTGAAAAAAATCAATTTTTATTTCATTTATTTCTAATTATTTTAAATGTAAGACAAATAAGAACATATTGTATGGACACTTAGGTCTTCCAACATGATTTTAGCTTCAAACCACAACTGAAAAATATTGGTATTAACATCCATAGACCATTCAAAATATAATGCATATAGGATGTTTTCTGAAAGGTACATGAATGCTGTTTTCCTATAATTATTGCTAATCTCTGTAATGTATCCACTCCATGAGAGGAACAATGGGGACAAACAACATACAATAAATTACTAAAGTGAACTAGCTTTGTTTCGCAAATAAACAACCAATATGAAAATTGCTAACTAATAAGATTTATTTAATTAATTGTATTAGATGTTTACATCAGTTTAACTTAACCCTACATAGAGCCCTGAAGGCATACTAAATAATAAAATATCGGGAGGATCCATTATATTTACCCTAGTCAGACTTTTGAATCTTCAGATCCGATAATGTGGTTTTTTTTCCTTGTAGGTCCTGATCAGCAAAGTAAAAGTCTTAGCTCTGATCTCAATCAGGAAACAACAGCAAAAGACACATGCTCCTCTCCTACACAGTTTATATAGTCCTGCCTGTTTTCTTATCAGTTCCTTTTAATCTCTGCTTCTCGTTTAATTAAACATGCCTCTTTATCTCTGTACTTATATTTTCCAATTACCCTATTATTGTCTTTCAAAACGTTCTAATTATTTCCATTCTACATATTATTAAAGTTTGAATTTCTAAATATTTCTATTTACACAAATTTAAGTTTAACATATATATACTTCTGGAGTAATATTTACAAAAATTATATTTATTTCACTGTTAAACACAACATGAATGCTGTTTTCCTATAATTATTGTTAATCTCATAGTGCAACTTGGTAAAATATATATACATCTGGTGTTGCTTTGGATAGCAGTATAAAGACAGATGAAATTGGAAATAGAAATATTTTTTACACAGAATATATCACAGAATATATATATATATATGACTGTCTGTGTATGTAACAATAAACTTTATAAAGTAAAAATACAATAAATATCAAATAAGGTAATTTGTTAGATAAGTGTTACCTTAAAATTCAATAATCAAGAATCTAAGGACCAAGTTCGAATCCCATGCTAGTACTGTCACTGGTCAGGCCAGCAACACCTGAAGAAGAGGGGAGAAAAATACCTCTCGAAACATTGTGCATATACTAACCTGTTTTCTGTGATATTACTAACAGTTGGTGCATATACTAACCTGTTTGCTGTGATATTACTAACAGTTGAATGTATTTGGAATATTTAAATAAAATTAAACTTTACTAAAGACATTCAACACACATATTAGATGATGGAAATAGTCCAATATAAAAATACAATTACATTTTTACGTTTCTAAAAAAAAATATTTTTTTTTGTACAAGGATTTTTCTTTCTGATTTTTGTTTTATATTTCCCTAATTTACATAATTGTTTATATACATGCTAAGACAATAAAATAAATCTTAAAGTTTATATTAAAAACTATTAGTTGTAAAATTGTATTTTTAATTTTTTTTTTTTTTTTCAGAAAATGAAATTTATTTATTTTTTAAAGTCATGTGTAATGATTTATTTACTTTCGGTAAGTATAACTTTAATAATTTTGTATTTTAAAAATAAGTAATTTTTAAAGAACTACATAGAATAGTTAGCAAAAATAAAAGGGTTATTTAATAAAATAGTCTTATACTTTTGATTTCAGATAAACAGAAATTAAAATACCCATAAAAGATCATTTTTATATTACACATAGAATTTCAATGAAGCGATTAGGAATATCTGACTCCTTGCCACTTCTTCAGAATTATATAATAAGCTGCCATCAAATTAATAATCCTGGAAAAAACATTGAGCCTATCTGAATTTAAAGTTTGGCAAATTATTCCCTATATCATCAATCTCCAAAACTTTCAAACTGTTTTATGTCAAAATTATTTAGTTTTAGGTTAATGATTTAATTTAAATAAAAATGAGACAAGGGAACCTAGAACCAATCCCGATCAAAACTAATGATCACGTGAATTACTAGGGCAATTAATATATGGCCACATCATATCTACAAAAACAATTTATCATGGACTCTCACTTCATAAACATTTATAGATGAATTAACACTTTATTAGTTTTTTATATGAATGATATAATACAGAATTTGTTGTAATAAAAACAATGAAGACTAGATATCTGTTGCACTGTTACAGAAACTAGACCCATTGATATTTCTTTGAAGTCTTACAGAATATAGAGCAAGATAAATTTCCTAATGTCCATTCCATATATTCTTATTGTTGTAGATGCTATTACTATGTGATGGATGGGATGCTCAAGAACCATTATCAGATAGCATTAGCAAGTTTATTAGCATTTTATCTATGAAATTAAAACCAAAAAGCAATATCTTTCTTCTCAGTTGCCTGATAATTTTCAGCCAAACAATCATTTAAGTTTAATTGAAGGTAGAATGAAGGTGTCTGAATGATTTTTATTACATATTTACAATCACGACAGTCAAAATTAAATTATAGTTTTTATATACTTGAGGCTGTATTGTCATTATCACATGGAACAATTTGTCACTAAAAGTGATGGCTGTTAAAATATCCTTGATTGTAAATCAGATTGGCATTCAGTGACAATCTTTTATTGAAATACTTACAATTGCAGATCACTTTCAAATAAATGAAGATTTCACAGATTGAAAGACGTTTGGACTTTGTGAAATTAAAAAAAAAGGTGAAGAAACAGATGATTTGAAAATTGGACATGCACTTTATGATAAAGGTCCAAATGCTGGAAGCACATATAGAATGGGATTCATTATAATTTGGGAAAGAACATTATGGACATTGATGGTATACTAGACAAAGTAGAAAAGTTAGTCATTCAGCTTTATGGAGCTATTAAATGCAAATCATTCAGATTTATGCCGTGACAATTTCACATTATGATGAAAAAATAGAGACTTTTATGCAGATGTATGAATTGTTTTTGATTGCATCAAACATTTTTAAATTACCATTGCAGACTTTGATGCTAGAATTGGAAAATGATTAAAAAATGGAAATGCTGTGTTAAATTTGGTTATGCTGAAAACCATGAGAGAAGACACAGGCTTGTGGAATTTTTCAAGAAAAGAAAAGCTGTTGAACAGAAATGGACATGGAAACATTCAATTTAAATGAAGCTACAAGAGAATTAGATTATATTTTAATTAACAATAAATGTAAACTATAGTATTGAAAAGTTTTTAAAGATTCCACACAGAAAATGATATTATTCAGTGAGATTTAATAATCAATGCTAAAGCAGAGCTAAAATTTATTTTAAAAGATAGTCTTGATGGTTGATATTTTTAAATTTTCTGGAATTTAAATTATAATGTGTTAATCATTTTAAAATATTAACAAACTTTGAAGTTGCTACAAACTTAACTGAGACCAATAAGAAAATAGCTTATACTTTATTAACAACAACAACAAAGATAACTGATGCAGAAAAGTAGAAATCTTATCAATTAATTTTCAAGAGAGACAAAAAATATGAAGAAAAAATATGCATGAAAATATAAAAAAATGGCCCATTATAAAGGATTAAATTTCTGGAATTCTATAAAATGATACAAAAAAGGATTAATAATGACATAAGAATATATATAATTATGAAATGGCAAAGAAAGCATAGAATAAATAAATGTTTCAAAAGTATAAATCACATCTTGATATTGGAAGAAAAGTTGCTTCAGAATTAAAAAGAAAAGATGGTATTATTAATGTGTGGAAAAGTTTTAGACAGTAATTAAAAAACAAGATTACCAAGTAACCAATACAATTATTACATTTTCTGAATTGCCAAAATTTTCAATGAAAATGAGACAAGCTATGAAATCTATGAAGAAGAGATAACCTTAAGGAATGATAGGGTTTCTATAACAGTAAAAAGAAAATAAGAATAATATAAAAAAAAATGCTTTATTAATTATATGAATCATTTAAATTATCATCATCATTTTTCACATCTAGCTCATCTCTATTTTTTTCATCAATTGCCTCATCCTCTCTACCATCAATGACATTGGAAACTCCAGTTTTCTTACAAAATTTTACAATATTTTACTTGATGTTGCTTCATAATTTCTTCACACAGCTGACTAATACTAGCATTTTTCTTTTTCTTGTTGGTGTTAAATCATAACTTCCTGGTATCATGCAACTACTTCAATTTTGTTTGTACTAATTGTATTTACATATTAAACTATTTTCATAGTATAATATTAAGTATTGAATATCTTTAGAAAAATTTAACTTTATTTAAATTTTAAATTGCATTCCACTGTTAGTTAATGCACAGGTTAATATATAAACAACATTGCGAGAGGTATTATTCTCTTTTCTTCAGTTATTGCTGGGCTGACAAGTAACAATACTAGCATGCAAATTAAATTTGCACCCTTAAATATTGAATTTTAAGACAATGCTTTAACCATCTGAGCATTATTTTAAAATTCAATAATCAAGAATCTAAGGGTCCAGGTTCAATTCTCATGCTAGTGTTGTCACTGGTCAGGCCAGCAACACCTGAAAAGATAATAGGATAATACCATTTGAAACATTGTGTATATATTAATTAACCTGTATACTATTACTAACAGATGAATGTATTTGGAAAATTTAAATAAAGTTAAGTTTTTCTATAGCCATTCATTACTTAATATTAGATGATGGAAATTGTCCAATATATAAATACAACTAAACTACCATTATCACAAATCTTCAGAAAACATTTTAAATATTATATGCTTTTTCTTTACTATGATTTTTTACAAAAAAATACTGGTATATTATGAAAAAATGCTACATATATATAAATCAATCAAGAGTTTAATATTCTATAAACATTTTTGATATCATATATCTATTATATATCCACACACTATTACTCTTCTAAGTAATCACACATTTACACCATGCTATGATATATTGATTTACTATTTTAAATGTACTCTAATTTTACATTTAATATTAGTAATGATTTTTTTCACTTTAAAATTCTAAAGTATTCAATAAATAACCATTTTTATTTTCTGAATGATCTACTGATTTTCAAGAATGGATGTTATTTTGATTTACTTTTAAAAAGTATTAAAATCTTTAATATTTTGAAAATAAATGTTGTACTAATTATTGGCACATAATTATCCATTATAAGCTATGAAGTTAAATTTTACCTTAACTAAAGCATTGTATTAATTAAGTAGATATATAGATCTGTTAATATTCAGGGTATTCTTCTTTTTTATTTAAATTAATCAATTATCATCTGCTTTAATGACACCTGCAACATTTGTAAAAGGTTAATGAAAGCAGTAAATTTAGAATAACTCATTGGTTTAATCCTTTCACATTTCAACATTTTTTTATCACCCCCTAATGGCAACTTGATTTAATAGTTCAACATTTATTCACTAATATGAGTCAATAAATTTATCTTGATTTTTTAGAAATATGAGTTTTTAAATTAAAAACATTCTAAATATCATATTTAAACTTTCCAAATATAAAAAAATAATAATAATATAAAATATTTAATGAGAATAATACTGTTTTATTTATTGGCTAACTATCTTAATGTTAATAAAAAAAGAAAAATAATAAAAAATTTAGCAAATAAATTCCATTTTTAAAACAGGAATAAATATTTATAAAGCTATCATAAAGCTATTAAATTTTGTTCTAAAATTGAAAATTGCATTCATATTTAATAAATTATCACAAAAATTAAATAACATAATGTTTAAAAACAGGCAAAACTCATTATACATATTGCCACACACAGCAAACTAGAGTAATCAATGGATGCCAGAAGGCTTGTGCATAAAATACCCATCTAGTGCCTACTCATCCAGTATCCCCAGACTAGTTTCTGGCTTGTGGCCTTCATCAGTGAGGAGACTTGGATCTGAGAGCACTGCACCTAGATCTTAGGATCTAATGCAGCCCTCTAGCAGCCACCTTTTATCTCCACTTAACTACAAAACTATGAGTCTTAAACTGAAAACCCCTTAGGGTTTTCAATCCAAGCCCATTAGCTTATATAGTTATATGGGTCTGAACTCAGTTCAACACCCATACATTTGGTGTCTTTGGTTCTTTAACAACCATAGCCACCACTATCCTACAAGGCAGGATTGGTTTTAAGCCAATAAACATTACATGACCACCACTTCTTATGCTTGTGTATAACTTGTTAAAACAGGCAAAACTAATTATATGTATTGCCACACACAGCAAGCTAGAGTAATCAATGGATTCCAGAAGGCTTGTGCATAAAATTCCCATCTAGTGCCTACTCGTCCAATATCCGCAGACTAGTTTCTGGCTTGTGGTCTTCGTCAGTGAGGAGCCTTGGATCTGAGAGCACTGCACCTAGATCTTAGGATATTGGATGAGTAGGCACTAGATGGGGATTTTATGCACAAGCCTTCTGGCATCCATTGATTACTTTAGCTTGCTGTGTGTGACAATATGTATAGTGAGTTTTGCCTGTTTTAACAACAGTTATACACAAGCATAAGAAATAAATAAATAATCAATCAAACAAGATTGAAATAAACAACTATTAATAATTATATTTAAATATTTATATTGATTATTTATTTATTTCTGTTTGTGACAACATTATGGACAAATAAATCATATTGGATATTTGACCATCATAGTGACAAGCATAAGAAATGGTGGTCATGTGATGTTTATTAACATAATGTTTGATAAACCATAATAATCATAACAATTATAGTGTCCTTTATACCATTATTTTAAATTAACTTCCATTTTTAAAAATGAAACATTTTTAAAAAAAATTAATTTTATACATTGAATATATTTCTTTTTTAATAATTAGTATATAAATATATTGTAAAAATAAGTATAAATATTCAGATAAACTTTAAAATTATTCATGATTTCATTTTATTTTGCTAACAACAATGAAAAGGAAGTTTACAAATTTGTTTATACACCCAATAACAAAGAATCTACCTCTTAGGAAACTTTTAGACTAACAATTTCTTCACCTTATTTCAAACACTTTTTAGCAGAAATAATTTGTTGTACAGATATACAAACACAATCTGATGTTTTCAGCTGTTATGCAGTCTTCCTCAGAGTTATGATTTAATGACAAATAAAATAAAATAAATAACTATATAAATAAAACAATAAAAAATGTTATATTGTTTGTGAATATATAAGGAAGTGGTAGATTTAGTTAATTTTAGACATTTGTAAGCTCATTTTCAATTTTTTTCTGTGGACTACTGATATCTTAAGTATTTTTTACAATAACAAATCAGTATTTACTTTATTTCCAAGTTTTAACATCAAATGAATGTAAAACAAATAAAATAATGCTAAAATTAGCTGCAAAAGAGTGATTTAAAGCTAATGCACAGTAACACTACCACAATAATCTGTGAAACACTAGATTTAAATATCAATAAATTAATTTAATATAACTATATAAAATTTATGTAGATAAATTCTGTCTTTTTATTTAATCACATACAACCTTTTAGTTTAAAAAAAAAACATGCAAAATTCTCCATACAGTAGTCCACTTAGTGCAAGCCAAAGTAATCAATGGATGCCAGAAACCTTGTGCATAAAATCCCTATCTAGTACATATTCATCAAATATCCCCAGACTAGTTTCTAGCTTGAGGCTTTCATCAGTGAGGAACCTTGTATCAGAGCACTGCACCTAGATCTTAGGATCTAATGTAATCCTCCAACAGCCACCTTTTATCTCTACTTAACTACAAAACTATGAGAATAACATTAAAAACCCAATAATATTTTCAATATAGTCATATAGGTCTGAACTAAGTTCAGTATCCATACATTTTGGTGTCTTTGGTCTTTTAATAACCATAGTCACCACTATCCTATTAGGCAGGGTTGGTATTAAATCACTAAACAAAATGTGATCACCATTTCTTATGCTTGCTCATAACTGTTATCAAAACAGGCAAAACTCTCCATACAGTAGTGCCACTCAGTGCAGGCCAGAATATTCTATGGATGCCAGAAGGCTTGTGCATAAAATACTTATCTAGTGCTACTCATCTAGAAACTAGTCTGGGGATATTGGACGAGTAGGCACTAGATAGGGATTTTATGCACAAGCCTTCTGGCATCCATTGATTACTCTGGTTTGCATTGAGTGGCACTACTATATGGAGAATTTTGCCTGTTTTAATAACAGTTATGAGGAAGCATAAGAAATGGTGATGATGTGATGTTTAATGGTTTTGTGATCTTTTAGTTTACAGGATTAAAAAAGTAAATGTATATATTTAAATTCCACTTTAAAATTGTATATAATACAAATAATACTACTTATTTACCTTAAAGAGAAATGAAATAATTTGTTGCATCTAGATTGATTTTTCTTTCTTTAAGAGTTCAAGAAGTCAGCTGTAATAATTAACGGACATGCTTACTTACTATTTCCATGTTTGTTTGTTTTTGGTAGGTTATATATTTATTGTTAAAATAAATATATCTATTGTTTGATTTTCTTAAATTTTATAATTTATACTGGTTCTACTGTATATCATCCATGAATTAGATTTCTTTAACATTCTTCTGTGTATTATTGGTTTTCTAGTAAAAATATATTGTTAATAAACTTTGATTGGCATATAATATTCAGTTGTTCAATAAAGTTGTTAGATTATGTAAATTGATTATGAAAAGTAATTTAAATATAATTTTGGCGACATAATCATGTTATTAAGTGTTAATTGAGTAAACAAAATAGCCACAGAGAAGATATTTAGATTACTTATAAGACATTTAAGTAATAGACAGATAATTTACTCGTTAAAACTTTTAAGGTAATACAAAGTACAGATATTTTTCTTGTCAATCTTTTCTGCTTTCGGTACATACTATCTTTAATTTGCCTCAATCTGCTTTTTCTGCTTACTCTTCTGCAACACTATAAAATGCCCACTGCAATCTGCCATCTTCAATCGGCAATCTCCAATCTGAAATCTCTTTAACAAAAAGTTATCATTTATAGCATTTATTTTGTTACAAAAATAAAAAATTTATCCTATAATAAATAATAAAAACATGTAAAAAAGGAACTAAAAATATATAAAATTAAGACTTGGTCATCTGAAAACAAAAATAAAAGAATTCTGTCTTTTTATTTTTATTTTAATTAATGTTTGGTTTAGACATTAAATGGAGTAAAAAAAGGACAAAATTCCTTGGTCTTTGTTATTTGTTAGTGAATTTGAAATACAAGCATTCTTATATCTGGAACTTAATTGTAAATATAGGGAATTTGAACTCAGACTTTCAAGCAACCTTCAACTATCCACACTATCTCATATTACTGATACACATGACCACACATATGTAGAAAAGATAAATAATCACCAATATCCGTATTTTGTGCTTGGTGAATTCTAAAAAATTCTATTTTTTTTTTAAACGGATGATTACCTTAAAATAAAAATCATAAATGTTATTTGATTTTAATGTATTTAAAATGTATATAAGCTATTTAAAAACAAACGCTAACTGGATTAGTTAAAAAAAAAACTTTATACAAAACAAATTTACTTAAAGTAAAACCAAATTATTTCATTTACGTATGTAAATTATATATGTTTCACATTCATGAGCATATATATATATTCAGACATATCTTAAGATAATTTAATATGATGTCTGTGCTCAAATTGAGCATACAATAATTAAAATATTACCAAATTCACCACTTCCTTTATTTTGCTGTAATATATTTTATAAACGGAGTTTATTCATTGTATTTTAAACACTTTTTAGCAAAAACCTTTTATTGTACATATATGCATACACAATCTTACATTTTGACTCTCCTGCAGTCTTCCTCAGAGCCACTTTTATGTTAATTTTTTAAATTTTTTTATTTTTTAAAAATTAAAGTAAAAGTATCACTGAAGAAGACTGCAGAATAATTGAAACCTAAGTTTGGGTATGCATAAATGTACAATAAAAGTTTTTTTCTAAAAAGTGTTTAAAATACAGTGGATAAATAATAATTAAAATATTATTGTTTAATTAATTTTTGCTTCAGTATTCAATAATTTTAACTTACTCTGTCTTTCTCTCTCTACTCACAACTAATCTAATTCTCCTCATTCACCAATATAAAGTGACTGTTTTAGTATGTATAAATGATCAAAAATAAATAATTTTAAATATTTTTATTTTTCATTTTTAGCTTACAAATTGCCACTTACCCCCAGCTTCTCATCCGCCAAGTTCATTTCTTACTTTTGATAGACAAATTAGACAGGCTCCACCTAATATTATTGTAATTGATGACAGCGATCGTGGAATTCATGGACTTAGTCAAGGTGAAGCAGACTACTTAATTTCATCTTTAATAAATCAAGGATTAAAAAGCATTGCAACTGGTGGTATTGGAAATGGTTTAAATCCTGGAAATATATATGGAATGGGCTATAATTCTTATAATAATCCTTATACAAATTCCTATAATAATCCTTACATCAATCCTTATAATAATCCTTATACAAATCCCTATGGAAATGGTATAAATGGTCAAGGAATAAATGGCATCAATGGAATTCCTGGAACAAATAATATACCATTTGGTGGAACTTTACCAAATATACCAGGATCACCTGGAGTGTCAACTGGAATTCTTGATGCAACTGGAATTCTTCAACTTTTAAGAAGGGTTACAGGACTTGGATTGCCTAACATATTAGGTGCACTTAGTTTACCTGGAGGAAGTAATGGTAAATGTTTAATTCACTTTTTAGATTATAGTTTTATCTATTTTTTCTCTATCTCATTTGTGGATGTTTATGTATATACACCTGGGTCTCGTTTTACGCGATAGATAGGTTCCTCAGAAAACACGTGCAAACGAAGTCGCGCAAAAATAGACGTAACTTACATTGAAAAAGGGGGGATGCGGTCTGTGATTTTTCAAAATTCGCGTAAAAGCAAAGCACCAATGTAAAATTACTTTAAAATTTGTGCAAAAAAAAAATAAGGAAATAAAATATGACTAATAAAAAATTTCAAATTTGAAAAAAATTGATACAAGACAAACTTTTTTAACTATAATATTTAATTTTATTCAAAATAATATATTTTTATGCATAATTTACTGTACAGTAATTTACATTTTTTTATACACATTTTAATTATTATCGATAAACAAGTTCGTTTGCAAACTGATAAAAAAATCTGATTTTTCTCAAGAGGAAATACAACTAGCACCAACTTCACTCTCATGTTGTGTTGATTTTCTGGTGACAACATAATTAGTAATTAATCTTTGAGATGATGATTTTATTAATTGTTTACGAAGCTCGCAATATCCAGACATATAACCATTTAGCTCTCATTGGAATTTAAGAGCACGTTAATGATTAGTGTCATTAATAAAAAAATAATAATTGATTACATTCTTTTTTAAAAAGCAAAAACAGAATGTGATTTAAAATGCAAAATTAACACGCACAATGTTTAAACAAATTTACATTATAATCTTGTAAAATTTAATATGTGTATACATAAAATGTGAAAATCATGATTTTAATTTTATTATTGCATAAAATCTTACTATTATAAAGCACTGAAAATATTGAAATTACTAAGATGAAAGTCGAATTCCAATAATGTGCTATTACTTTCAATATAACATAAGTGCGCAAAATTTATTATTTAAAGTAATAGTGCATTATCGGAAATTGACTTCCGGTGAAACACAAATCGCGTAACTTCAAAATCGTATTAAGTAAGTCCGCGTAAAAAGAGACCCGGGTGTATATCATTCTTCTAATTATTCTTATCTCAGTGCATCTTTCATCTTAGTTCAATTCTATCACAACAATCTATCAGTCCAGAAGACATACCAATCTCTCACACTATTGATACATTAGAAACATTATTTTTCAAGTAATCCATATAACACATATTACAATTTATTTTCATATACACATTTTTATTAGATATATTTAAGCTTACCTTCATATAATATGCATTTAAATATTTTTCAAACTTCTATTTCATCATATATTACTGAAACATATAATCAAAGACATGTAAAAAAATATAAATATATTCAAGAGAAATAGAGTGATGATATAATAATAACAAATCAGCTAGCCATTGTATATATCTTACAATTTAAATTCAATCCAGGTAAGTCTTGGAATTTTTTTGTGATATTTTAAGCGGGACTATGATTTTTGAGTCATATAACAAGATCATAATCAAACTATCTATTTAGTTCTTTAAAACAAAAAAATATCAGAGTCTAAACTAGATGAATAATATTTTCTTCCTTTCTGCATTTTTCTTAGCCTGCACCTAATATCCTCCATTGGAAAGCACCAATAGACCTCTTGTTTAGAGTATTTATAATTTTCTGATAATGATATTAATTACCAGTGTCTACCACAATTTTCCCATCCTATATACATTTATTATTGCTGGTAGATCAGGATGATTAGAAATTATTTTCAAAATAAACAATTGTCAGGGCATGTAACAATAAGCAAATGGGCTAACCATGTGTAACAACTAATAACAATATTTATTACCAATGACATATCATGTTTATGTTAATGGTAAAATTTAAACTAGTGTTAGTTCAAACATATAGTAAAATTTATTACAAACCCTTTTTAAATAAGCAGTGGATGTATTTAATAGTTAACTGACTCTAATTATCCTTCTCCTTAATGTTACTTTTAGTTCATTAAAAATAATTGAATGTTAATATAATGGAATTTTATATATACTTGACAATTTCAGATGTGTGGACATATCTTCACTACAACATTAATATATAATCAAAAAAATTGGGAGGCTTAATTATTGTATTGACTTACATGTTCTAACATTATTCAAAAAAGCTCATATCTGTTGCACAAGATCCAAACCATGAGACAAAATGTTCAAATAATGATAATAAAAAGGTCCATAAGTAAACCATATAAAAGAGCAAACTCTATATAAAAATCTGGGGAGAAGCACTTTTCACAAGGTAAACATCGATAAAGAGATGCCAATTTCAAGTCATATATATAAATCATGGGATAAAACAGATAAATATATATACAAATGACCATGGGTAGAAAGTCATTAAATCTGATGTAAAATATTAAAGCCTGCCTATATAAAGTGGTAAGCAGTGGAATAAATAAAAAGGCTGAATATATAAACTTTTCATGATATATATATAAAGTGTCATTAGATATAGGTTTACACACATTTTATTTTCAGACACATATGGCATAAATAATATAAAAAATCGACAGTTATTTAAACAGTTCAACATTTATAAAAAAAGAAATACACATATATATATATATATGTCAAGTAGAAATAAAAAAGTTGATTTTAAGTTCTAAGGTATTATTATTTAAAACATATACTAAAAAAATTATTAATCCAGATTTTTTTTTAAACTCACAAATTTTTTTTCTTGCTTCTTGCTAAAGAAAATATAAACTATCTAAAACAATTGTGAAAGTCAATGTGAAAGAATCTTGCTCTAAAGTTTTTTTAAAATAATTTTCTGTTTAACTTTATGAGGGGAAGAAAAAATACCTTTAGAGAATTTTTTGTGTGTTGTAAAATTAATTATTAACTGTCAAATTCAAAAGAAATTATAAGGTTTTAATTGAAATAATTAAAATATATGACACATATATAAAAAAAAAATCAATAGAGCAGAAATATAATAATTACATAATAAAAAACACAAATATAAAATTATCTAATGTATATCACTGGCTTACTGGTATATTTCAATAATAATAATTCACGTAAAAGTTTATTTTAAGTCCTTAGTGAAGTGGATGTAGGACTATTACTTTCACTACAGATGAAGTATATAAATGCATAAATATGCCTGATATGTCAAAAAATTTTATGGATTCCTTTTTGTTTCATGTTTGAGAAGTGCATTACTTTGGTGGTATCTAAGATGTTTGTAGTTGGCTTTATTGGTTAGTTGGTGATGAGGTTAATATATGCTGGCTACAGGTTCATGTTAGAGAGTGTTCATCTTTCAAGTGCTTTAGCAGAACATGATTTCAGATACAATAACAAGAGTAAAATTCTGAGTTCATTATGAAGATGTGCACATATAAATATGGCAGAATCAAAGTATAAGCAGAATCAGTCAAAATAGAAGAATATGTAGACTTAGAAGAAATCAGCATAATATATAATTTTAGCTGACCTTTTATAGGCCTACAGTTTTATCCAATGCAAGAATTTCAAAAATCTTTTTAATTAGCAAACCAGTTATTAAAATTTTAATTCAGATAAGCCAGCAATATTAATTAAGGAATTCTATATTATAATTAATCTAAAATTTTCCAGATAACAATACTTAATAAAAGAAAAAAAAATTTTTTTTTAAATGTTAACTAAAATGAACTGATTAAAATTAATAAAGAAACATTGTGAGATTAAGTATTCTTTTTGAAATATATTAAAACAAGATTTTTCCAAATGATAAATTCAGTTACAAAGTTCATCTTAAAAAATTATTACATTTAAATGAACTGAACTAACTTTAAACATTTTCTTTATTAGCATGTGCATGTTGTATATACATAATACCACACCTAAGTATAAGAAAAAAAATCAAAACACAACATATATTAAAAATTAAGTTTGTGCTTAGCCAAATTAAATATTCTTATATAAATTAATATTGAGATAGGCAAAACATCTCAGTACATATATATTGTACCCTTACTTCTTGATATATAAAATAATTTAAAATACAACTAGCTCAGTTACATTATTATGCTTAATTAAAATTTGCATATCTATCTTTAATATACTTTTATATTATCATATCTTAATTAAATTTATTATCAATCATCAAAATCAATATAGTTCTAGATTATATTAATTAAATAATTATATATTAAAATTATGAGACTGCGAAGTAAAGTTACAAAGTAATAAGCAGATTTACACTGAGTCAATATCTCCCAAGATACTGTCTCAATGGCATAAGAATACTACCACTACCTTATCATCTTACCACTACATCTATAGCATTCTTATGGCTTTTAAATGAAATAATTATCTTTAATAATACTAAAATAATTCCTAACTTTTAACTTAAAATATAACTAAATAATCTCAGGTTCTTCTAAGTTGTTTAAAATAATAAATTATGTAAATAAGTATGATGTGGGATTTTATATCAAACTTAAATACACCTAACTTATTTTAATAATAATAATAAATAATACTAATCTTAAAGTGTAATTTAATCTCATCTATTTCTATGATATAATCAATCATTAAATGAATAAACAATCATATGTATATCTTTTATTTCATATGGTATCTTAATTTTGGAATAGATCAAAATCTTATACTTAATAATCCGTGGCAATAAACAATACTGTATTCTTATAATGTGCATTATAATCATCTTATGACCATTGCAATATTTTCTGTTCATGTCAATCAATTCTTATAAAATAATGTTAAGCAAATATTGTATTCATTTCTAAATAATAATAACAAATTCATTTTTTGTACAAATATTATGTTTATTTCAAATCATCTGATGTCAAAATGCTGTGGTGAAAAATAATGAAACTCGACACACTTTTAAAACAAATTAACAAATTTATTTACAATAACTTTAAATAAAACTTATTTACACTATTTACAGTTTTAGAATTTAGGAAAATAAATAAAATAAAATAAGAAATTACAAATACAAGAAGTTTATACTGTTACTAATTCATGTGCTTAACAAGCAATTATACATTCTTCAAATACTATACTAATAATATTATAGTATGTTTTCAAAACTTAGATTTTTAAAATAAATAGTAGTGTACTTTAATTACTACAAATAATAATATATGTCAAGACTATTTATGTAGCATGTGTAAACAATGAACCTTCACTAATTAAATAGCTACATCAATTAAGTATTACCATTTATAATATATCATCATATATTTACTTTATTATTAGCATTGCTTAATAGCTTTATAAAATTAATGTATCTTTGTAATGTAAAACAAATAATTGACTGTACTTATACTTTATTTAATGTAATTCCTGTTATATGTTTTATCAAATATGCATTACATATCTGTACTGTTCAAATACTATTATTTAAATCATTTATCAATTTCAAATTCATAAAGCATTACCTTAGATAAATTTTATGATTCTTTTCTATGTAAAAATCATTACTTTACTTTATGTTTTATTTTAATCCTTTCTAATAATTTCTATCTATAACACATATTTTAAACTTATCTAAATTTCCGGAAAACAAACATCAACTTCAAACAAAATATTCGTTATCCAAATTACCTATATTACATCGTTTATACTTAGTAAACTTTTCAATCTAAATATAAGCTTCCACCTAAACGTAACTTAACTTATTTAATAAAACAAAATATAAAAAAATAGAGTCTTTTAAAATCCCTTTCTGACTTGCAAAATAAAAAATAATTACTTAGATAAATAATAAATATAATTCTAATATTATAACATAATAAAAATATTAAAATTTATTTACGAAAGAATCATATAATTATTTCTAAGCTTCTTACGTAATGTTGTGTCATATTTATATTATAGATTAAAACTTATGCATATTTTAATAAAGTTCGTTGTCAATATAATGTATGTGTTTTCATAAAATATCTATCCATTCATTCTACAACAACATAATATTTAGTTGATCTAAAGAAAAACATATTAAATTCATTAAAAATCATTATACAATATTTTTACCATAATAATAATAATGTCCAGTCTGCTATCCAGTATTCTTCAGAATTTGCAGCTTTATAAATGAAAATAATACACATTCATACTCATAAACTTTCATTAAATATTCCGTGTTATATTACTTATAAAATAGATTTATGTAATTAATGATTATATTATTTTTAAGTTATTATTTAATAAATGTACCTAACCTACTTTTAATAGTTTAATAATATTTTAAATTTTATGTTAAATAAATAAAATAAAAGATTATATTACGTATTCCAGCGACGACTTTTGTTCTACCATAAAAGTTCTAACAAATATCCTACATATAAAGTCAATAGAACACTATTTCCTGTTCCGTTATATCACGTGTTTCTTGAAAGTTTATAATAAAAAATGATAACGTTCTTTTTTTAAAAAATAAGTTCCCACAAGAAAACAAAATAAAATTAAAAAAAAAAAATAGTTTATAAGTTCTTTCTGGATCCAGTACTTCATAAAATATTGTTCAAAAGTTATTATTTCTACAATTAATTTATAATTGTTGAATTATTCTCATTTAATCATTTTCATTAACTTAGCTTGGCCTGATTTAGTTTGGCCTGGATGTCCACGTATTACTTGCGCATTTTTCAAAACAATATATCTAGGTAAGAATCTATTTTTCCATCTATAACGACCAGCGTTTTAGATTACTTCCATATAGCAATTTTATTATATTACGATTTAAAATAATCATATTTATAATCTATTTGCCTTTTCAAATCATCAATATTTAGTCTTTTAAGCACAAAGACTTAACAAGGCATGTATTTATTAAAATTACTACTTCTTATATCTTTACTTAAGATATACATTTTATTTTTTAAAATCTGCAAAAATACTTTCTTTCTATAGAAGTATTCATATTTCTTTTAAATATCTATTTATAATAGACAATAGTAACTTAAACTTTTTAATACTATTTATAGTCCAAAATACTACTTTTCTCCATCTCGTAGTTTTATATGTACTAACCCAGCGTCTGTTATTTTTCTAGCATAAAGTTTCTGATATATTTCTCCGATACGTGATGTTTCCATAATTATTTGTACGTAAATTGAGTTTCGATATTGAGAAGACCAATAGGGAATTATTAAGTTTCTACTGCATACTTATCATTTAAAAAATTATAAAATTATATACAATAACACTCTTATGATTTTACAACTGATTTTAAGAGCGTTTTTAAATTTACTTAGCTATTTTCTCAATAGCACAATCGACTTTTAAAATTTATTGTAGAGAGCCCCCCTCAACAATTGAATCCAGCTTTTATACTGCCAGAAACTCCTTATCTGATTGGTACGTTTAAACAATCAAACTTTCTAGCTTATTTACATATTTACTAACACACTATTAAAAATAAAATAATAACTTATTTAATATTTAATATTATCACATTTTAAAAATAATTTTATCGTTTATTTAAACCTATTAAACATTTTTTTAAAATATTCTTTCTCACTTGATTTAAATCTTAACTTTTATAAGATCATTTAAAATAAACTAAATCTTTTTAAATACGTTATATTTTTAATACAATATTTTTAAAAATCAGATTTAATATTCTACATTAATATCTTTATTTTTATCTCGTGATAACTCACGTATTATTTATAAATTTCACAACATAATTTTAAAATAGTTTTGCAACTTTATGAGAAAGCTTCCAAGCATGTGTGTTTGTATCTCTAATTAACATCTGTCTTACAATACAAGAAACGCTTCCCATAATCTAAAAATAACTTAACAATTGCTTTTTTAAAATAAATATTTATTTTTAAAATAAATAAGATATTATATCAGATTTCAAAATAATTATTTGATATGATTAAAATCAAATATTAATCTCAATTTAAGCACTTATAATTTAAAATATTTCTATTCAATTTTAACATAAATTTTAAATTAAATAAATATCTTTGTCTAATTTTAACTTGTCTTTTAAATACTTTAGCTTCAAACATTTGTTATTAAATTTATTAATGCAGTAGTACATCATAATCATCATCATTTTAAATATCCTCTCAATACCAACACAATTCACATATCAAACACTCATAGATTGATCTAATTAAACTTATGGTAACATTACCACAAGCAAAGTCAACATCACACTTTTAAAATACTTCTTAAATTTAAAATTTTCTACTAGATAAGCACAAAACTTAAATGGTGACCCATACAAAAGGGCACATATTCCCCTCCTTTGGATAAAATTTTAAATTTAACATCCATCTTTAACATCTTTACTCCACATTGATCAATTTTATCTTTTATATCATCTAAACACTATAATAAATCATTCTATCACAAAGTTTTATAAAGTATTGAAATATCATTTTAAATCTCACTAAGAAAACACTTTTAAATAAACTACAATGACTTTCTTTTACTTTATGGATTAAGTTTCACTTCTCCTGCCTTATCTTTTAATTAGGTTGCCTTTATTTCTCTAATATTTCTACAAATATCAAGTATTTAAATTCTTTTAAATACACTTTTACATAAGCTACTAAAAATACATATTATTATAGTTAATACTATATTTTAAACTACTCTATGTATTTTATTTATAACTTATTGCTAATTTCATTAGCAATCTTATAGATTATCATTTAACAAATCTACATATTTCTCTTTTAAAGAGATTAACCTGATCCCTTAAGATTAATCAATTTTATGATCATTACCATATTATACATTAATCCTTCATAAGATCCACTTATAGGTACTTGAAACATATGAGTTTTATACTCTCTAACCTTATTGTTTAGCTTTTTGCTTTAAAATATCTATTGTAATAGCTAACTCCACCTTTATTTAGTCATTCTGACAAAACTTATTTCTTTTTAAACTGTCATTTACATATTTTGTAAATTTCTTCAACTAAAATTTTATTCACTATGCTAATTTATTATATAATAAATTATTTCTTTATGTCAAGCATTATATTTAAACATGATATTAAAATATCTATTCACAACATTTTTACGATTGTAACTCACACATCAGAAGGAAAAGGAATTAAATTCCTTGCATTATACGTCACTTTTTCCCCATCTAGTGTGGTTAACATCCAGGTATTTTCACCTTACTTTGAAAGTTGCAAACATAGAAATATCTTATGTTTGTTTTACAAAGCCCAAAAAAAAAATAATAATATAATGCCATAATACATTATCAAATACACATCTTCCCTGAGAATTACCTGTCTTAATTATTAAATATATTCTTCTCTAAATCTACACTTTAATTTTCTTTCTCCTTTCTTAAATCTCACCTTAACTTTTCCTATCTTCTTTCCTTTACTAAGATTATTCTCAAGAAAATCTGTTATAAATTTCTCATGCTTTGGATATTTAAGTCTTATTTTTATCTTGCTTAAATCTTTATTCCAATTAAATTTTCCATTTATAACTTCATTATTAGGTATTAAGTTCCTAATTCCTTCAAATAATATTTCTTTTAAAACATCAGCTTGTACATGAATATTTTTATCATCAATAATACATTTAGATATCACTTCTTGCAGTTTATCCTTAAATTTATTACTACTGATATCTATAATTTTTAATAATTCATGCTCCAACAACTCTAAATACTTTTGCTTTGAAGATTTTGACTTTATCTTCGTAAATCTCCCAAATCTTTTATCATCAACATAATATTTCTTTAAATTATTAATTTGGTCCATAATTCTTTCTCCAACTAGCTTCTCATAGGATTTACACATTCCTATCATTTCGTTAATTAATTTTAAATACGCTTTGGGATTTTCCAGTATTTTTTCATATAATTCATTCCTACTATTAATTATTTTAATAGATTTTATAGGAATCTCTTTTCCATTCTGAACTACATCTTCTTTAATACTTCTAACTTCTTCACTAATTTGTTTTATATCATTCTTTATTTCATAAATTTCATCTTTTACATTTAAATTATCACTCTCTATTTTCTGATCTAACTTACTATTTTTTACTTGCCATTGGCTAGTAGATTCTTCTATTTGCTCTTTAACACTTTTAATTATGTTTTTTGAAATTTCTTTAAGTTTTCTGTCTAAAAATTCTTCTTTTTTATCATGACTTTTTATTATGTCTATCTTTATAGATTCAAGTACTTCCCCATATTTACCCAATCTTCTATCTAGATTATCCATTCTATTTTCCATTTTTATACTCATATCTTTTATTTCATTCTTAATAGAATCATTATCTTCTTTTAAAGAATCTAATCTAATATTATTATCTTCTTTCATTTTTTCCATATTTATACTCATATTTTTCATATCTTCTTTTAAAGATTTACTCCCCTCTTTCATATCTTTCATATCTTCTTTTAAAGAATCAAATCTAATATTATTATCTTCTTTCATTTTTTCCATATTTATACTCATATTTTTCATATCTTCTTTTAAAGATTTACTCTCCTCTTTCATTTCTTTCATATCTTCTTTTAAAGAATCAAATCTAATATTATTATCTTCTTTCATTGAACTCATACTCTGCATCATTATTTTAAAATATTTCTCAAAACCAGAATACTCTACATCTTTTTCAGCTTTCACTACTTCTTTTCCTACAGTTTTAAAAATTATCTCTTCCTCCTCTTCTATTTCACTATCCATATTTTGAGTATTTTCTAATACTATTTCTGAATTTGCTGATTTTTCTATTTCTCTGCTCTCCCCACAACTATTATCTTCTACAACAAAATTTGACATTTCAACTTCTAAATCTTTATCCCAATTATCCATTTTTTATATTTTTTTAAAATTCAATCCTAACAATATGCAGTACTTATTATTTTATATTTTTAGAATACAATTTCCCATCAACCTTCCCATCTCCACTCAACTCACTTTTACAACTAATCATATAATAGTATCCTCAAAACTCTACATTACTTACTATTAAATAATTATATAAATTTCAATAACAAAATTGTGTCATATCATTTATTTTTACACCTATGACCCACAGACAATTTGCACATAATATATAATATTAAATATCCATTTAAAATATTTCAAGAATTGATATGGTCACATTATAATATAATTATTTGCCACATTTCTATAATTTATTGTTTTATTAACTTAAAATCAACATAGTATTTAACTTCAAAGAATAATCATATTACAGATACCACATGAAAATATAATACTCTACTAATAAAATTTTATTTTAATTTTATTTTAATTTTATAATCAACATCTAATCAATTATAAATATTATTATAAAATACTAATTATACTTATCACTTTATTCTCCTAACATATACTAATCCTAAATTTATATAACTTAATCCCTAATTAAATATTTAGCCTAAAACGTTGTAGCCAAAAACTTTCTTGACCACCTATCGGGCTGATAAAATTATACCTTTAACATATCAAACCGATAACGTTTGAACATCTAAATCCTACATAAACGTATCATGCCAATCACGTTGAGCGCCAAAATCTTCCTTTTCCAACCATCGGGTTGATAACCAATAGCCGACCACGTTGCGCGCCAAAATCTTCCTACCCTTTGTACCCTTACTTCTTGATATATAAAATAATTTAAAATACAACTAGCTCAGTTACATTATTATGCTTAATTAAAATTTGCATATCTATCTTTAATATACTTTTATATTATCATATCTTAATTAAATTTATTATCAATCATCAAAATCAATATAGTTCTAGATTATATTAATTAAATAATTATATATTAAAATTATGAGACTGCGAAGTAAAGTTACAAAGTAATAAGCAGATTTACACTGAGTCAATATCTCCCAAGATACTGTCTCAATGGCATAAGAATACTACCACTACCTTATCATCTTACCACTACATCTATAGCATTCTTATGACTTTTAAATGAAATAATTATCTTTAATAATACTAAAATAATTCCTAACTTTTAACTTAAAATATAATTAAATAATCTCAGGTTCTTCTAAGTTGTTTAAAATAATAAATTATGTAAATAAGTATGATGTGGGATTTTATATCAAACTTAAATACACCTAACTTATTTTAATAATAATAATAAATAATACTAATCTTAAAGTGTAATTTAATCTCATCTATTTCTATGATATAATCAATCATTAAATGAATAAACAATCATATGTATATCTTTTATTTCATATGGTATCTTAATTTTGGAATAGATCAAAATCTTATACTTAATAATCCGTGGCAATAAACAATACTGTATTCTTATAATGTGCATTATAATCATCTTATGACCATTGCAATATTTTCTGTTCATGTCAATCAATTCTTATAAAATAATGTTAAGCAAATATTGTATTCATTTCTAAATAATAATAACAAATTCATTTTTGTACAAATATTATGTTTATTTCAAATCATCTGATGTCAAAATGCTGTGGTGAAAAATAATGAAACTCGACACACTTTTAAAACAAATTAACAAATTTATTTACAATAACTTTAAATAAAATTTATTTACACTATTTACAGTTTTAGAATTTAGGAAAATAAATAAAATAAAATAAGAAATTACAAATACAAGAAGTTTATACTGTTACTAATTCATGTGCTTAACAAGCAATTATACATTCTTCAAATACTATACTAATAATATTATAGTATGTTTTCAAAACTTAGATTTTTAAAATAAATAGTAGTGTACTTTAATTACTACAAATAATAATATATGTCAAGACTATTTATGTAGCATGTGTAAACAATGAACCTTCACTAATTAAATAGCTACATCAATTAAGTATTACCATTTATAATATATCATCATATATTTACTTTATTATTAGCATTGCTTAATAGCTTTATAAAATTAATGTATCTTTGTAATGTAAAACAAATAATTGACTGTACTTATACTTTATTTAATGTAATTCCTGTTATATGTTTTATCAAATATGCATTACATATCTGTACTGTTCAAATACTATTATTTAAATCATTTATCAATTTCAAATTCATAAAGCATTACCTTAGATAAATTTTATGATTCTTTTCTATGTAAAAATCATTACTTTACTTTATGTTTTATTTTAATCCTTTCTAATAATTTCTATCTATAACACATATTTTAAACTTATCTAAATTTCCGGAAAACAAACATCAACTTCAAACAAAATATT